>CM051269.1:1232593-1287593 GCA_027921565.1 Artemia sinica | reverse complement strand
TCGAATGTACAAAACAGCACTTAGAGAAAATTTTCAACCCTACGAAGAGTTAAATAAAAGGCGTTGACAAAGTTCAAATGGAAATTATTGGTTGGGTTTTTATTAATTGAGAAAAAATTCTAGACCACAAAAAAGTATTATACCTCTACTTTACATAAAATAGTAGTTAAGGAAAAAAGAGGAGGAAAGACAAGAAATCGCAAAGAGGCTGAAAGAAGAGCCAGAGAGCAAAAAAAGAGAGGAAGATAGGAAACAAAGAGAGAAAGATAAAAGAGAAAAAAGAGGAAGAAAGAAGGCCCGTAGGGAGGCCGATAATCTAAAAAAATATTACCAGGATGTTGCAAAAACAATTGACAGGGACTAATGAAAACTCGTTGGGGGAAATTCGCAAAAAGTGACGTTTTATCACAAGTTACTTGTAGGCCTTGTCAGATAGCCATGATAATTTGTCAAGAATCAAACGCGAGAAAAAGAAAATTACCAGACATTAAACACTTTTACGGAAAACATGATGCTTTCGTTGACTAAGGGGGAAGGTGGACCGTCCATAAAATTCAAATTGGGAGGCAGCGCCGCCCTGATCGGAAAAAAGAAATACTTGATAGTCAAAAGGATGATGATCTGGTAAAAATTGATTTCTTCGGAGCCTTTTTCTAAAAAATTGCCATAATAAAGAAAAACGAAAAGAAAGTAAACATATAAAAGATCGAAATAGCACATAATCAAGGAAATATTGACGAGTTTGTGAAATCACATAAAATAGAAGGAAAATTTAAACGGAAAAATTGACGGCGAATGGTAATTGACCCAGGGAGTGAACAAACTTTTGTGCGAATGGACCTAATTAAAAAGATGGACATAGAAACATAAAAATAATATTACAACATTATGTTATTATGGAGATAAGCACCAATGCCCCGTCTGCTGGGTAAATAAAATAGAAATTGCAAGGAACGACGGTACAACGGTCCAGAGAAAAACGATAAAAGTAGACCAATGATTCTGCGAAAGTATATACCTCTACTTTACATAAAATAGTAGAAGAGAAAAAAAGAGGAGGAAAGACAAGAACGCAAAGAGGCTGAAAGAAAGCCAGAGAGCAAAAGAGGAGGGAAGATAGGAAACAAAGAGAGAAAGATAAAAGAGAAAAAGAGGAAGAAAGACAGGCCCGTAGGGAGGCCGATAAAAAAAATATTACCAGGATGTTGCAAAAAACAATTGACAGACTAATGAAAACTCGTTGGGGAAATTCGCAAAGTGACGTTTTATCACAAGTTACTTGTAGGCTGTCAGATAGCCATGATAATTTGTCTAAGAATCAAACGCGAGAAAAAAGAAAATTACCAGACATTAAACACTTTTACGGGAAAAAATGATGCTTTGTTGACTAAGGGGGAAGGTGGACCGGCCCATAAAACAAATTGGGAGGCAGCGCCGCCCTATCGGAAAAAAGAAATACTTGATAGTCAAAATGATGATGATCTGGTAAAAAATGATTTCTCGGAGCCTTTTTCTAAAAAAAATTGCCATAATAAAGAAAAGAAAGTAACCTATAAAAGATCGAATTGGGCTATAGCACATAATCAAGGAAATATTGACGAGTTTGTGAAATCACATAAAATAGAAGGAAAATTAAACGGAAAATTGACCGAAATGGTAATTGACCCAGGGAGTGAGCAAACTTTTGTGCGAATGGACCTAATTAAAAAGATGGAAATAGAACATAAAAATAATATTACAACATTATGTTATTATGGAGATAAGCACCAATGCCGTCTGCTTGGGTAAGAATAGAAATTGCAAGGAACGACGGTACGGTCCAGAGAAAAAACGATAAAAGTAGGCTTAGTACCTACTCTAGCAGTGGATGTTTTAGTAGGAGGAGACTTTGGAGATATCGGAAATCGGAAATCCAAATTTCCAGAAAATGGAACAATTGAGAACACTTTTAACGAGTGCGAGACCGAAAAAAAAATTGCCAAAATGAAACACTGATTGTACCAGAGAAAATGAGACGAAATTTATTGTACGCGCTTTTCCTCGGAAAGTTCGAGAAATTTTAGTAGAATATGAAAAACCAAATGTCGGAGTTCAATTCCCATTTGATGACGAAATATTGTTTCTGCGGTAAGAATAAAGAGAAGTAAAAGAGAGAAAAAAGATATTAAACGGAGATACAATGAAGAAATGCAGTCAAGGATGGACACTGAAGTCCAATTCAGATTTCATGACGATTTATTTAATGCTGCTACAACACAAAAGAAAACTAAGAGAGAGAAAAGAAATATTAAACGGAGCTACAATGAAATTATTCAGTCAAAGATAGTGGACACTGGAGTCCAAATCAGATACAACGATAATTTATTATTTTTCGCGAATGACAGAATTAAGAAAAGTAGAGACGAAAAGAGGAATGCAAAGAAGAGACAAGATTTGGAGATTATGCCTGCAGTGGCGAAAAATAAAATGTCGGATGGGCTGTGCCTTCAAAACATAGACAATATGGGGGAAAAAAGAGGTCAAAGACCCATGGGGAATAAAAGAAGATAATTACAAAAGAAAGATGAATGACCTACAACGGGTTGGGGGAATGTTGGGAAATATTGAATGGCGATTCGGATTGAAAAAACTTGGAAAGGATCTGATATGGGTCTGATTAACTCAATAGAGGATTTGTTCCTTTATGAGGGGGAGGAATCCCTTGGGGAAGATCCCCTGCGGGAAGATGTTCAATATTATTTTTCATCCCTCATCGCCGAGCATTATTCATTCGATTATTTTAGGAGATGGGACCCAGGGAAAAGCGATTCATGGTTCGCACAAAATTTTACTTCATTTCCCTGTACCCTTATCGTTTTCACAGGCCTGTGTATTTTCGGCCTTCGACTATTTGAAATTATGCCAAGGGGCAATTTACTTTTTGATTGAGATGTGGGGTTGTTTCCACAGATGGAAATTAAGAGGCTAGTGCAGCCAATTTTTCACGATGGCTGGCATCATCGAAAGTGCCAGGAACTGATTCTCTGCTCCTCTCAAATGTTAATTCGTGAGAGCGAGAAAATTTGTTGTTTTTGATTTGTGCTGTGCACAATGAATTCCTACGAATCTTGGGGACTTGGATTTTCAAAACCGAATGCGCATGTTAGACGATCTAGACCATGGTGGTCCTACAATGGAGACGTGTCGAGGACGACGGATCCAGAGCCAAGCAGAAGAAGCACAGGCATTGGTAGAAGAGAAGATACAAGTCTAATGATTTTGAGTTTAGTGTTATGATATTGTGTTTGAATTTCCAGCCAATCCAACGGGGATGTGGGCCATTTATCTTAAGGGGGAGGTGTTGGAACCCTTGATCCCAGTTTTGTCAGATAAATGTCCCTCCCAGATTCATTTCTTTGGGCCCCTTCATTATTTTCCTTCTTTAAATAATAAATATCAATTTTCCTATTATTTTCTTTGACGCCATTTTGGGTCCTTTTAACTGCGTACGTGCTTAATTGACCACGAGGGAAAAAAAGTGCGCAGTTAGGGAGATTGGCCAGTCTGGGAGGAGCTCTGGGATTGGCTGGAAAGAGTTTTTTACCATCCCTAGTAACCCCGCCGCGTGCTGCGGCTAGCCCAAATCCATTTTTTAGTTAGTTCCTTTTGTACACGTGACTATGAAATATAGTAAGCCTTTTCTATGTACTCTTTTTAACTTTTCAGCTTAGGTCGAATCTAGAAGAGTTAATTAGAAATCTTATCGGTAAACTTTGGCTTTAAATGTGGCCATAGACCATCCGATCACGTTAGTATAAAGGAACCGTTGGAGTAATCGCGGAAATCCCACTAATTTGGGGCCAAAGAGGGATCGTCCCCCTCCAGTAAGTGGCATAGCAACTTTTTGCGCCATTTTTGCCTTTAAAAGTGGTGACCCCGCAAACCGCACAAAGAACCTCCAATATATATAAAATTATATATATATAATTGAGCTTTATCACCTAACATTATATTTTTACTTACTTAAGTTTCTCTCAGCTCCTTTCCCGTGATGAAAATTTTCAAACTGAAGGAATGTACCCCGGGTGTTTGACAACTTGGCTTTAGTTTTGATTTCAGACCATCAACAATCGAAAGGTTTCATTTTGTTAACTTTTCATTGAGATTTTTTGTGTGACGTTCGGAAGCTGGAAGTAAGTTTATATGAAAAAGGCGACAGCTTGTCCTTTATCTTGACCGTGCCGAGTAAAAATCAGGGCAATAATACCATTTATAGGTGAAAGAATTTTGAAGGCATTTTCAGAAAGTTTGCTTCAGAGAAGAGCAAGCAACCCTGGAAAATAAATAAAGAGCTTAAAAAATAAGTAGATATAAGTCTTAGCACTCGTTTGGTGATGAATGACTGCATTTTTTTTTATGAAAGTAATTTGTTTTACGTAATAATTTTGGAAAATGTGTCCACTTTATGTCCCAAATGTGTCCATTTTTTGCCCTATTATGTCATTATGTCCAGGCTCGTAGAAACATGTCCTTTGGACATAAAATATGTCCAGTTGGCAACCCTGAATATATACCCTTTATTCTTCCTGCTATTGAATATCCCGCCATCATCTTCAATGTGGTATTAGTGTTGCCAGATTGTATGTGTGGAAAAACGTCCCGTGGTTTCGAAAACCAGCCAAAACAAGCCCCAGACATCTCAGTATAAAAAAGTATTTCAAGGAGAAAGAACACTATTGACAATAAGACCCAAAAATATTCCAATAAGACCCAAAATATTAGGTAAATACATACTATTTTTATTATAGCAGGTGTTGTAGGCCTTATTTCTATCATAAAATTAATAGAGCGGAAATACTACGCAACGAGGAGAAGCAACACTACATAAGCAAAAACTAATGAAGCCTTTAAAAATAAATAGATGGTAAGAGATATTTTCTTATCTGGGTATTCGTTGGTCTCTGTTCTCCTTGCTATGTATTCTACGCTGCTAGGAATTTCCTGGAGCACATCTTTTGTGGAAGTTTTCAGGAGTAACGATTCGCACCAGGAGTCAGAGTCACCGGTATCTGCAGCCGGTTGAAGTAAAGACCGTGTTCAGTAAATAAAACATTAAAAAACGCTTCAAATATTTGTTTATATGCCATTTTTTACGTGTTAAAAAAAAATCGGGGAGGGGGGGGGGGGCGGTTCTTATCCCAAATTTCCAACTCCCCAGGATATGGCTTTGGTTTGAGTTGTTTTGCATTGATTTGTATTTTATTTATTCGTACTGGATTCAATTCAGAAAAATATTCAAAAAGGTTAATCAAAGTTCAGGTACAAAAAAAAGAGACGAAAGTGAATTTATTGAAGAACGCTAGGAAGCTAAAACGCAAAACACTCTCGTCATTGTCCCATGTCTACATTAGTGATGGCCCCCCCCCCCCGAATTTCAAAAAACTCGGTTTTGACGCTAGGGTCTCTAAGTTTTCCCCCAATTCTGCATTTCAACTGTCTAAATGGTACGCATGCAAAATACCTATGGACTGACCCTATCCCTGAACTAACTCGACCGCAAAATTATTATTTACGATCTAGTGCTGCTAAAAAAGTTGTGCCCCATTTTGAATGTATCTTGGCTGGTCTTAGTGGAGGTCGATTTGACACTCAGAATGTATCAATGGAGTGATGAATTAATATAATATTGGGAGACTTTTCCTGCTCCCTCTTTTTATTGATTATTAATGGAGTTAAGTAAACATAATGAAGTAAAATATATAGTTTTTCTTTTTTTTGTCAGTGTCCCTATTCGATGTTCTTTTTTCATAACAACTTCTTTTTTTTGTACACTGTGTTAGGAAAATGAAAAATATTATTATTATTGTTGTATTGATTGAGTTCATAATTAGTCAATTGCAAAGTATCCATCCTTAGCCAAGATTTCATTTTTTTATTTTTTCTTTCATATCATGTCACTGTTTTAATTGTTTTCAGTACTTTCATTGTATCGAATAGGCTAGACATCATTTATGGTAATGTTTAGTTTAGTAATCTTCATTTCAAGCTTCTTCATATCAATATTCTACTTATATCCATTTTCCATAAATACTTTTAAGGCACTTGTTATATAAGTTTATTTAATGATGAAGAAAAATAATGTCTTGGCATAGGATGATATGGTATGGTAATGTTTAGTTTCGTAATATAAATAGTAAGGTATTATTTTCAAGAGGTGTATGGCTCTAATCACCTTTTACTCTATGTTTAATGTATAAACATACTCTATGTAACATGAGTAAGTAACATGTAACATGTGTAACATGATCCTTTTACTCTATGTAACATGAGTAAGTTACTAACTTTTTTTTGTAGCCTATTGTGGATGTCAATTTGATGCCGAAGTTGATTTTATCAAGTAAATAATGGTTAAATTTCCGGTGACATTGTTTTTTATCTTTGATGTTTTCCTTCTACGCAAACTTTTCATTATGTTTTGTGATATTAAAGTGAAATTTAATTAATTATGATTGCAATTAGTCTCTTTTCCCCTACTATGTTCTATTTCCTCTTGTCTCATGTACTATTAATGAAAAAATTATTTTTTTGTTGTTATAGAAGAATTTTGTTCTCCATTCTCAACGATATACATTTGGAGAATTTGTTGGAAGTATTTGCGCACCTTTAGGAAGTGAAAAGGATACGGAAGTTGTTGCATGTCTAGAAAGGTCGTGTGCGCTAAGTGACTAAACCATAAGCAAAGCATTGTTCTGTTAATCGTAGCGAAGTTAAGTTTTGAGTTTCTTTTTCTTAGTTCATAAAGTAGTTAGACTATTAATAGATGTACTTGTAACTCTTAGTTATGGAAGTTATATTTTTTATCTCCTTCAGCACCTCAGAAATTAAAGGAATTAGAGAGTAATAAAATTGATTTTGCGCGTAGATATAATGATGTTTCGAGTGGAAGAACCTTGAGTATTCGCTTGCAGCTCGAAGATTCGAATTATGTTTTACCCTGTGAAATAGGTCCTATATGCCGTAAACCTGGCAATTTTCCCAATATTTTTTCTGAATTGCCAAGGACTATTTTCAAGCTATAGCATTATTGAAGATTTAGCTAATATTTCTGTTTTTCAGTTGACATCTTTAACTGAGACATGGCTTAATGATCACACTTTTAGTTGCTTGGTCTAGAGGATATAAATTTAACACACAAAATAGGCAAACGTCAGAATTGGGGCCTTGGTAACGTATATATAGATTAAGGATATTGAAGAGGCCATTCGGAAAGATTTAACTATTTATAGGGAGATGGCGGACAAAGAATTGAGTCACAAGTTTAGAGCGTGCTTCAACTTCGTTTAAAAAAAGGTGTTTGTTCTTGCCCCTAAAAGTTCTCTACCGTCTACCGATTTCCTCATATTATGAATTCTTTGATCTTTTGGAGATCAGCTTGAAAGAGGTTGTTGTGAAGCTCCCGTATTTTCTTGTGAGTGATATGAACGTTTGATTGCCAAATAAATATCAAAGAGCTGTTTACTATTGAATATTTTCAGATCATTTGGATTACTTTTTTCCATCAATTCAACGTACCTACAAGGTTACGGATACATCCACGACATATATTGATAATGTATTCTCTAATGTTAACCCTGAGTCCCCCGTTTGTTAGTGATACTTCTGACCATTTTGGTGGGATTTACTAGACATGCTATTCCTCTAGGAAATAGTTGTAGGTTAATGAATGAGTTTTGTTGGCATTACGTAAATTAAGCAATTCTCTTGTGTTATAAGATTGTCTTATCTCAAATGAATTGGGATAATATGTTATCAGTGGTCGAAAATGGATAAAAAATGTCTGCAAAGTCTAATAATGAAGAGGTTAATTTAAGTATACCAGATTCTCCAAAGTAAATTAGGAAAGTATTGGGGGAAAAAGGACGGCGTATATGGATTTCCACATTTTCTCAGAGGGATATTGGAACCTCAACAGTAGATTCCTCTGATTTCGGTGAATTTTCAATAGATTACTCAGACTTTTGAGGCTTGTTTTTCCCCTTTTTGTGAAAATCTGGTAAACTTTTCCAGTGGAAAGATATTAAGTTAAAACCCTCAGGAACGTTTATTCCGGTATGGGGAGGAACCCCCTAAAATGTGCGTTGACCTTCAACTTCGAGAAATATAGAAATCCAAGAGCCTGCAGTTAATCCTTGCTATAAAACATCAAATTTGCCGGATCTCTAGAACAGTTTGGGGGAGTGGAGTTTAAAATTAAAGAGTAAAGAGAAAAAAGCGGGAGGTGTAGGGAAACTTTAAAATTTGAATGGTGGATCATTTTTTTAAATGCCGCATCTCTGGTAATTCAAGAATCTTCTGCTACAAGTTTCTTTGGTAAACTAGAATCTGATCATGTCTAAACTTAATGTCTACGAAGAAATTATATGATACGAGGCTATCAAAACCGAGAATCTGCAATATCTCTGTATTTTCTTGAATTATCAATCTTAAAACTTTTTTTTTAGAGGGTACATACTAAAAAAACGGAGGGGGGGGGGGCTAAAATATTTTTTTCAAGTTCACCTAAGCATTTTATGTTCTGCAATCAAGTACTTCTATTGTATTCACTGTTAAATAGTTCCTTAAATTCAAAAGATCATATAAGTTGCCTGGTGATCTAAGAATAATTTCCTGGTTAAGTAGCAATGTAGAATAAAAGAAGCCTTGTGTCTCCAGGCTATCAAAATAGCATATCTTCACTATCTCAGGAACAAACTGGAACCAGGATTCATTTGGAATTGCTGAGGATGTTTGTGGGGGGTGGGGGGAAATTTGACCCTGACTTTTGAATTAAAAGGAGGCCCAGAGGGTAATCGTAGGAAAATGTGTGTCTTGGTTGTCAAAATAGTGTAACCTTTTCAAAAGACTAAAAGATTTGGAGTAAAAAAAAAAAACAAGAAAAACTAAGACTTTGAGATATCATCCGAAATTTCATCTTTCCAGTTTGCTAGAAAGTGAATTTTGGGGAGTGGCCCCCCTCCTCCACTCGAACAATTTTCAGAGAGAATTTCTGCAGGGTTAAAAATTTTATAGAGGAAATTTTTCAGGGAGAAAGCCTAACACCGTGGAATTCCTAAATTTCTTGAATAAGTGGATTCCTATGCAATAAGCATGTCCGAACATTATTTTGGCTACTATCCCCAGTAAGTGCCCAATTTTTTTTTTTCTTCTTGGCTAAAATAAGCTTACAGAACTAACAGACAGTCGATTTTTAGACTGTCTTAAAAAAACTGGCATTTTTAAAAGTTCGATCAATGTTCGCCAGGGGCGGAGGGTCTAAAATGAACAGGGTGGGTTGTCACCCCCTTCCCTTAAACCACTTTCCAACATCCATTCAACAAGTCCTGACAGTTTCATCTTAATACCCTCGCCGGTTCCATTGCTATTTCTGATTAACATTTTTTAACAACCCGCATGCAAATAGTTTGTTTTGATGTTAACCCTTCAAAATTACTTGAAAGCAGTCACAATTTGAATTGGTCAATGTCAGAAGTATTTTTAGTTAAATTAACTAGTATTCGCAGCCATTGTAGAAGTAGCAGTAGTGGGGGCCTGGAGATTTCAAACTGAAACCCTCAAATATTCCTAAAGTATTGTAGAAACACCTTTTTTTTATAAACAGGATGAACATAGTGTGTTTTGATTTAGTTCAAAACACTCCTCAACATTCAATGAAGTTTTACATTGACCCCTTTACCCTTTTGAGACACAACTGGGTTGAAACATATCCCCCTTTCTCAATGATAACTCTTGTGTGTAAACAATCAAAAAATTGTATAACTTTTAAATTGCCTAATAATTTGTCCCATAATAAGCTTGTTCTTTGTTGTCAATGTTTTATCAATAATCCTTACGTTTTTTTTTTTAATTCATTATTTTCTAAATTTTACTCCTTCTTCCATATAACCAGGATACACATAGTGGTTTTTGAATGAGTTCAAAATACCCCTCACCATTCAGTGAGATTTCACATTTAGATTCTTACTCTTTTGGGGCACAGCCAGGTTGAAACATTTTTCTTTTTCCAAATGACAAATTCAGTGTGTAAACACTATAAGTTGAAGAATTTTTAATTGTGAAACATTTCACCCTAAATAAAGTCTTATAAATTATCCTCACGTCTTTTCTTTAAGTGATTCTTCTTCTATTTCTTAATTTACTCCTTCCTCCACTTGACTAAGCTAATACTGAAAAGCAGAATAAAATTATTCATATATGTCCACTTTTCACTTTTTTTTGTGATTTCGCCTTTTAACATCAGGTTACAACTTAAAACCCTGCTATTTGAATTTTTCCGAGTCAAGAAAAGGACCACCTACTAAACTCGTTTATATTAACCGAAGGATGTCCCCCTTTTTCTCAGTATGTTCTCTTTTGCATAGGCCTTAATTGTGATCAAAATTGTGTTTTTAGAGCATCAATGACAATTGGGCTCAATGGCTCCTTACATGCAGGTCAATACCACGAACTGTCTGATTATTGTGGGACTTTAATTTTGCATATCCTAGGTATTGATATAGCTTCAAAGGTTGTTTGAAAAACCTTGTTTTACGAAAGCATTTTAATTTTCTGGATTTTTGAAAACATTTTCTTTTTCTTTTTGTTCACATAACAAGGTTGAGGCACTATCTTCACACAAGAACTAATAGAGTAGACTTTAACGGAGCACTAAAGAACCTACAAGAGAAACAAACTAGGATTGGCGGTTTTATATACATAAAACCAAAATTGTTTTTCGCCTGTACACCCTCAATGGAGCTTATTCAAAGAGCCTGATTCCGAAAATTTTTCTTTATATATTATACTAAAAGCATTTTCACTTTTGGGCACTTGTTTATACCTAATCAAATTTCATTACAGAAGAAAGGTTTCCTTACAAATACCTCAGTGGAAGGATTTTTAACCTGCATGCACTCGTTTATGTCTGGTCAAAGCTCCCGAATGAGCAAAGGTTTTCTTACATATATTACACTGGAAGGGCTTTTCACCTGTATGTACTCGTTTATGACTAATCAAATGTCCTGACTCAGCAAAGGTTTTCTTACATATATTACACTGGAAGGGCTTTTCACCTGTATGTACTCGTTTATGTACAGTCAAAGATGCCAAATGAGCAAAGGTTTTCTTACATATATTACACTGGAAGGGCTTTTCACCTGTATGTACTCGTTTATGACTGAGCAAATGTTCTGACTGAGCAAAAGTATTCTTGCATATGTCACACTGAAAAGGTTTTTCCCCTGTATGTACTCGTTTGTGTCTAGTCAAATCTCCCAACTTAGCAAAGGTTTTCTTACATATATCACACTGGAAGGGTTTTTCACCTGTGTGCACTCGTTTATGACTAATCAGATTATGCAACTGAGCAAACGTTTTCTTACAAATATCACACTGGAAGGGTTTTTCCCCTGTATGTACTCGTTTATGTCTAGTCAAACTTCCCGAATCAGTAAAGGTTTTCTTACATATATCACACGGAAAGGGTTTTTCACCTGTATGAACTCGTTTATGATAAGTCAAAGATGCCGAGTGAGTAAAGGTTTTCTTTACATATATCACACGGAAAGGGTTTTTTTCCCCTGTATGCACTCGTTTATGACTAATCAAATGTCCTGAACGAGCAAAGGTTTTCTGACATATATCACACTGAAAAGGTTTTTCACCTGTATGTGTTCTTTGATGCCTTTTCCAATCACCCAATACAGAAAAGCCTTTCTCACATGTATTATATTGAAATGATTTCACTCTTTTATGTGTCCTTTGATGCATTTGCAGTTTGCGTTTATTGGGAAATCTCTTTTTGCATATACTGCACTCATGGTATTTTCTAAACTTCTTGTTGGGCGAACGGCGATTCAAAAGATTTCCTTTATCGTTGTGGCCTCTTACTCTAGAATTCAACTCAAGTGAATTTAAACTGACGGTTGTGGACAATTCCTGCGAAGTAACTTGAGAGGTACCACCCTGTAATACTGTTTCAGCCTCGTTTTCTGAAAAATGACCCAGTAAAATCAAATGTTCTTTCATGTTATAAATATTGTCTTGCAAACAAATTGGACATCTTCTTGTTTCGCCCATTTGATGCTCAATAAAATGAGCCACAAAGCTTCTATAATCTCTAACTACAGCAGGACAGATATCACATTCTATCGGTGAAAGTTCTTCACAGCCAGTGTCTATATGAAGTTCTAATATCAGAGATGAATTCTCTGTCTTTCCACAGAAGTTGCAACGCCAGAGATTCGGTTGAGTTTCATCACCAATGCCACAAATAGTTGAATTCATTACTTCTAAAATCAGGGATAAAATTAAATAAAAGTCAATATAACAGCTAAGAGTATTACGTAAATATATTATATTGAGAAACATTGGATGATTGGAATTTATGCTTTAAAAATCTGTACCATTTCATAGAAATAATAAAAAATAATATTTAAAATTCGACCCGGAGAAAAATATAACAGTTAAAACACTTAAAAGATTTTACAATCATAAGGAGTCAAAGAAAATAGTATATACTAATTAAATAGAAAATAGTATACTAATAGAAAAATAGAAAAAAGAAAATAGTATATACTAATTATTATTAGTAATTAGTATATACTAATTAGTAATTAGTGTTGTGGTTTGTCTTAATTGACAGACAACGGTAATAAGGATCCTTTATTTTCGGGCATTATCGTTAATAAGGCATATATTACTAACAAATACAACAAGCTCATTTACAACAACCTTTTATATTTCTTACTTTACTAGGTTTCTCGCTGCTGCAGATAGCTGAATTCATTACTTCTAAAAGTAGGAAATTAGATTAAATAAAAGTCAATATAACAGCTAAAAAATAATACGAAAATATTTAATACACAGAAGCATTGAACGGCATTAGTTCTTTAAGAACACAGAACGATTAGAAAATTACCATTCAGATTCTACGATGCAACACTATACGAGACATTGCTAGGTTTAGCGTTCATTTTGATGGTGAGTTATTGGCTGGACATCTCACGCTATAGCAAGTTTGGCCATTCTTGTTGCGAAATACACAGAACATATCGCTTTTGCAAGGAAGATCCTTACTTTAGTTATGGTCTTCGGCACCACAGCGTCCACAAACGGCGAGATTGAGAATAATCAGCTGCGATATGCCCAACACAGTGGCAGGAGTAGCAGCGTTTGGGCATAAATTTAAACTGTTGAGCAGGCAGCTTTTCATAACCAATTCTGATTGAGTCGCTAAAAACTGATCTACATAATTTTTACTATCAAAGTACATCTTGAAGACTTTCGCACGTTCATAACTGCCGATTTCAGCAACTTTAGTGGCATTAGGAACAAGCCACTTGATGTCCTGCTCTGTCATACTAGTCGGGGCACGCATGAGAACTGCAATGAAGGGTCGCACTTTTAGTTTCGCAGTTACGTCGGGAGCATTTGATTTCAAGTTCTCAACGATGGTTCTTGCGGACGATTTGGATCTTACTATCAGTTTCCAGTCATCCTGGTTTTACGAAGTTGATATATCTCATCAGAGTTCAGGCAAAGACTATCGACAAAACCCTTGCGAGCGTCCGGATTATCGAGCGCTTTTGGGATATTGAGGACAACTGCATACGAGGGTTTAGCACCTACTTTTGCAATGTCCTTAGTGCCCGGCGTGGATGTAGACGAACTTGGCTGATCGAATGAAGAAACAACACTCTTGAACTCGAGATGGAGTTCATTTACCTTCCTCGTCAGCGTTACGATTGATTCACCCGGAACAACGGTAAACTCATCTGGCTGGAAAATGACAAAATTTGGCAGTGGTACTGAATTCTTATCACTATAATTAAGCGCTTAAGGATGTCTGTAAAAGTGTCTGAAACCTTCTGTGTGTCAGTTAGTCTGGCCATCATTTTCGCTTCAGACTAGATTAACCGCTTGGCTTGCGCAATTTGATCACCAGCAAAAAACCCGCAACCTACTTTGACTACTTCCGCATCCGTGTTCCCAGCCTTCCTTGCTCGAACCGCATTGTTCAGAACTGCATTCAAGACTAGTTTCTCCGATGCCATGACGCCCGGCCTATACCGATACGGCTCTTATGTTTGTTAGCTCTCTTCTGAACAAGCTGTCACTGAACTAGCAAAAAATTGGATAAAATTATTTTCTTATTTTCTAGAAAATAAATTATTTTCTAGAATTCGAACTAAAAATTGTTGAAGACACAGAAATTCCGTACCTGTTTGTGCTACCGTAGTATTAAATCCAAACAAAGCTATCCATATTTAGTCCATAACAATAAGGTCACTTTAGATTTTAGTCCGTAGCAGAGTATTGTGAAATTTCTGTAATCACTCAAGGTCACTGAATTTATTAAATTTTTGAGGCACTGAATTAATATGATTTCAAAGCTGGTTTTAAAATTCCATAAGTTGAAAAAGATGTTATCACTCTGGAGACTAAACGGAAAATAATGAAAAAAGTACAGATAATCCCACCTCCTCTCCTCTCGGTGACATAATAATCCTTTTCACTTAAAATTTCAACCTTTAATGTCACCTAAATTAATTTAAAAACGTCTTCTTCTTTTTTTATTTTGAGTACCCAAAGATAATTGATGAAAACAAGGCATACTACTACAAATTACCAACCCAAAAAATAAAATTCCCGGTTTTGCAAGGTATCCTACCGACATAGAGCACTCATTTCGCCATGGAAATACTTTAATAATACAAAGGTTTCTGTGAACCTGAATATCACATAGAAACAGGCATATAGTATATCTGTCTCTGGTTTGACAAAGCGATTATTAAATTTCATTTCAACCTAAATATCAATTTTCATGCAAACACATGAATTTTAAATGAATATATCTTTTACTAGTGTCTTTTATATTAAACATATGACAGCTTTAATACAAACAGTAGCTTTATTTTTATTTCGCGAAATATATCAAATAATGATTGTTCTTTCTACAACATATTATATTTCATCCACCTTTCTGAGTAACTTAGTTTCATCCTGTAAATCCTATATCAAAGTAACTTTAGGGACAAAAAAACTATCAAAATCATTAACAAAATTTAATATTTCAAAAATATTTAAATTTACTATAATCAGCTTTTTTAAAAATAAAAGTCAACTGGAGTGAGTTTTAGGGTAATGCGAAAACAGGAGCAGTGTAAAATAATAGCGAGAGGCAATATGTATTGACATACAGAAATCTTTCGAACCCCTTTTGAAGAAGTTTTTTCTCAGTTGACTCAATTTCACCACTATTCTATTCACTTATTCCTCCCAAATTTTTCTGTGTTCAGCACTTTCAAAAGTCAGTCCCAATGCTCCCGCTTTTGCCACAAACGTGAGCCAACGATTTCTTGCTATATCGTCATAATTTGCAAATTTGTTTAAGGGTAGTCCACTGCTGTTTTTTCAGTGTATTTTCACGTAAAATTCTTCAAAGTACTACTGCAACCCGTTGCACACAGTTTTCACATTAGTGTCGCTTTCGGTGATAAATTTCCGCCATCTAAGAATGCTGCACTTTTCAGAAACTTTAACACCACACATTCTTTTTTCTACATACTGGAACAGTGGGTCGAAGCATAGGTTAAATAGCCTTCCAGAAAAAAAAGGATCCCCTTGCGGCAGACCTTTTTCTAGGTTTATTATTGACGTCAGTTTTTCCATACACTTTTATAACCACTTTCAGTGTAAAATATATTCTTTCCAATTTATCTATGATTTCCTTTCCGAAATTCATCTTTTGTCACATTAATAACCACAAAATTTCTCGTATTATGGAATTATATACCCTCAGTATGTCAGCACCAACTAGGGCTAATAGGTTCCAACCTATAACTTTGTCCATCGTTTTTTTTTTATCTCGTCGGAGGCAAATGTCTGGGGACTGTCAGGACATTTTGGGATTTTCTGCTTTTTATACCACCGTACTGGTAATCTCCCACTTTTTATTCTGCGCTTTTCTTCATTCTTTAGTACATATTCTATAATCGCAGTTTGTTTAGGAAATTGGTCGTCAGTTTCGCACTTCTTCTCTAGGTCCGCCCTTGTGTAACAGTGATATAACTAACAGTTCATTTTCAGGGTATCCTCTTGACCCAAATTCATTTAGTACTTTCACTAAAAATTCCCCGATTTCACTCCAAGTTAACTTATAAAAATCACAGCTTAGCCCGTCAATTCCTGCCGATATTCCATTTATTAACCCGGATATTTTTTTTTTTTTAATTCTGTTTCGTAACTTTTTCCCCTAGTTGTGCATTGTCTTCTTCTGTAATCTAGTATATTAATTGAAATTCACCGAAGCAGTTCTCTGTGGTTTTCCTACGGGAGGTTTTTTATACAACACCCTGAAAAAGGAGGCGGTTTCTTTTTATATTCTCGTTTGATCCGATGTTGCTCACCGTTTTTGGTTCTGACTTTCCCAATTTGGTTTTCAATTCTCTTTGCTTGCGCTTTAACCTTTTCTGACATCGTTACCAGTCTTAATCCTTCCAACTCTTGTAATCTATTTTTTATCTTGAAGGTTTAGAACTCTTTTTCTTTAATTTGTCTTATTTGCTGTTTTATTTCGTAATACTAAAACCAAATGAACTAAATCCATTTCTTCCTTTAGGTCTGTTAACGTCCTATACAGGTGGCGTTTGTGAGCTTCTTTCTCTCTTCTCTGTTGCTTTTCAAGACCTCTAATGAAATAAACAATTTTTGCTTTGAACGTAATCCAAAACTGGCAACGTCCTGTTTGTTCAGCGCAAAACTCTTAGTAGTTCTTTTATTCTGCTTCAAATTACTCTTCTTGTCTTTTTTCTTGTAATATATTTGGATCCCATTCTCCGAAATACTTGTTTTTTTACGTCGATAATGCGGTCTTGTCTGAATTGAAGTTGACAATCGTAGCTATAACCGTGTGATCAGTGAAAGGTACCACAACGTTTTCAATTTTCGTCACATTTTTCATGAGTTTGGGGTGTAGTAGATCCTGTGTATACGGCTCTCACCTCTTGCGTGAATACGGGTGTAATATACCTCTTTATTCTTGTCTATCCCGGCATTTTTCAGCTCCCAAACACGTACAATTTCTTTTAGTTCATTGCTTAGTTTCCTCTTGTCATTTTTCATGGCTTTACCTCTGATGTCTGTTGACTGTGATACGCAATTGAATTCTTCTAAGACAATCATTGATTCTGCAGTGAGATGCTTGATAATTTTCCTTCTGAGGACTTCTTCGCGTTGCTCGGAGTTATTTGTGCCAGACGATAGGTGAACATATACTAATGTGATATTTTGCCAATTGATGCTGCTCACTTTTTTATCGGCTCCATATTTCAGGTGGTATTCGTGACTGTTTGCTGATTGACGGTCCTTCATTTACCTTGTGCTGGGTACTCCCCTCTTCCTTCTTTTCCTTGTTTGCAAACTGAGTTTGATCCAGCTGGTTGATGACTTCTATTTCTGGATTTTGTTACGCGTGGAGATACTGTTTCGTATTCTCTGGTTTATGAAATAGTGATGAGGCTGCAAAAATTAAGTTTGACTGCTTCTGTGCTGCTAAGCGATACAATATCCTGCAATGCTATATTGATTTGCCTGCCATCGTTGGTCGCGCTGGCGCAACTGGCCAGGCAATTCCCCAAGGATTGTATCTTTTTCCTGTTGTACCCCTTCTCTGGTTCGTATTGTTTCTCGGAGAGTTTGTATCATCATGGTCGTCGTTCTGACTGATGAAACAAAGCTTGGGTTGGCCATCGTACGAGACAAAAATCTTACTTTCTTGGATTATCATAACCGCCGGTGAAAAGTGGGATACAATATACATAAGCGCTGAAGCTCGGCCAGTGGAATCCTCAATTAAATCATCTCCTTCGGACATCTTTCAACGCATGTTCAATACCTGGCCATAGCGTCGAAGCACTGTTCTAACTTCATCAGCTAATGATTCGCCAGGGATTTTTTCGGAGAAAAACGACAACTGGGAGCCTGTCATATTTTTCCACATACTCTAGATAAACAATTTGATCAAAATTCATCTTCAGCTCAATCTTTTTCCATTTTTTGACAAATTCATCTGCGAGGACTGCAGAACTAAGTGTATCCTGCACGATTCCAAATTTCCGCAGATGATGTGACATATTTCAAAGCGAATGCATAGACACCGAGACCTGTCTCTGTATTTCGGGAAACGACCCTTCCAAGTCCAAAAATGAGTCCAGTGTCAAGCAAGAATGACCCTGTTCATCCACATTGTTAAACTACGTGATAGACAGGATAATGAATAATGCCCAAAGAAATCTCAGGGGAGTTGTCTTTGGTCAACTAGATGGTTATTGAAAAGTTGCAAAGGAGCAGACGGGAGATATCAGCAAAAAACCAAAGTCAGAGTCTACATAGCATCTGTGCGAGCTTTACAACTGTACACCTGCGAGACATGGCTCCTCAAGGCTGAAGAGGCTATATTGTAAATTGTAAAAACTGTACAATTTAAGATTGTAAACTGTACAGAAAATGGTTTTCAAAGTCATAAAAAGTTTTAAGACACATTTAACTTTACGAATCTGTTTATCCATTTAAAAGTATATTTATATTCTTAATAAAGTCTCTTTGCAAGCATTTCCCTTATCTCAAAAAGTAAACTCTTCTTAAATATCGTAACCTGCTTTTATCGGCCAATGAAATTGCACTCAACCATCCCCCCCTCAAGATCTGGCAAGTGAGGCGGTCACCTACGTTTTATTACTCCCGTAAAAAAAGAAAGGTTACAATCAAGATTTTGATGGTGTCTGTCCCATTGCTCTTACGCCAGTTTTTTCGAAGTTATATGAAAGCTTTTTAGCTTTGTGGTTGAAAGTAAGGATAATCCCAAATGTTGACCAAGACAATTCGGAAACCTACGCTCTACATCTACTACCCACTATCTTGTTCACCTTATGGACACAATATATAACACACTCGAAAAGCCCAATACCTGGCTCAATGTTATCGCTGTTGACTTGCAAAAAGCTTTTGATTTAATCAACCACAATATACTATTAGAAAAGCTATCTAATGACTTTCAAGTTGACCCTATTTAATTGGAATAATTGCGTCCTTCCTCTCTAATAGAACGCAAGTCGTGAAATACCTGAATGTATATTCTGATCCCCTCCCAATTTATAATGGTGTGCCCCAAGGAACCCTCTTAGGTCCAAATTTATTTCTTACAATGATAAACAACCTTGATGTTTATTTGTCAGATAGATGGAAATTCGTTGATGATCTAACTCTTAGAGACATGTTTCAAAAATTCAAAAAGCAACCCAATCTTAAACTCCTTAAAAAATTTAAATGCCCTAAATCGCATTGTTTGAGGATTTTCCTGTCATTTGTACGCCCAACCCTTGAGTACGCCTGTCCTGTTTGGCATCGTGGCATTTCCATTGAATTGTTGGACGGAATAGAGGCAATCCCAAAAAAGGTGCCTAAGAATTATCTTCAATGAGGGTACAGTACCTTATATTTCCCTTCTTAGGAGAGCTAATCTTGTCACCCTTAAGGAAAGGAGAGCAAAAATTACCTTGCGTTTTGCTAACAATGCCCTTCATAACCCTCGAATAACTCCCCTTTTCCCTGGTCAATATTCACACCTTCAACCTCACCTCCCGCGTTCTGTGTCAACAAAAATCCCCCTTTTTGCCCCAATAAGAGTTTGCACTGAAAGATATAGAAGAACTTTTATCCCTTACATAGTTGACATTTTCAACCAGTGAATCTCTGCAGCCTCCCCCCCCCCCCACTTACTTTTTACATCACAGTTATTAATTTTAATGCCCATTTTGCAAATTTGAAGGTTTTTTATTTATGTTTATTAGTCACTAATTAACTTATGTTTTGTTTTAATTTTACTTTATCCCCTTGTTAATTTTACAAGTTTTCGTTTTTTTTGGCATTTTTGCTGACTTGACATTGGCCTTCTAATTTTATGAGTTTAATTTGTTTTTGTTCTTAACATTTTTACGTATTTGACATTGACCCTTTATAATTTTCTGTTGTTGTTTAATTTTTTGTTTTTATTGTTCTTTTTTCGCTTTATTTGACGCTCAAGTGCGAATTCGGCCCTTTCGGGCTTGTGATAGCCGTTTTTTCAGCAATAAATCTTATCTTACCTAAGGCCAACAAAGCTATGCACACTCTTCTCCATCCCAATTCATTCAAAACCTCCCTCTTTACACCTTCCCAGGAGGTTCCCATTCCCCTTAAATCTTTCTTTACAACATCCTTCCACCATAACCAAGGAAGACCTGCTCTCTGGTTAGCTCCAGACGGTTGGCCGAAAAAGACAATCTTCGGCAATCTGTCATCCTTCATCCGCAGAACTTGCTCTAGCCATCTCAACCTTTATCTCATTATAGCCCAAGAAAGAGTGAACCATAATATTCGTAAAGCCTTCTGCTTGAAATATGATCAGTCATCCGGATACCCAGAAAAATCCGTAGGCAATTTCTCTGGAAAACACCCAGCAAATCTTCGTCAGTTTTGGTGAAAGCTTCAGAAACCAGGCTTCAGACCCATATTTGACCACTGTCATCCTTCACCTTCCTCCAATTCCTCCATCTGTCTGTGTCTTTCAAATTCTCAGCAATTTTATCCTTTCATCTCACATCTCCTTAGTTCACATTTTTTATGTCTTAATTTGCAGATAACCGTAGTAGAAGTCCTTCTATATTACTATCCTTAATATCCCATATTAATATTATATATTACTATCCTATGTTAATTATCCTTTTCTATGTTGCTCCCTACGACTAACCACCCTTCTTTCTTCTATGTTGTTTTCGGTCTTTATGTTTTAACCATATTGTATGTTGATTATCGGTTTGTTTCTTTATTTAATTATGATATTGAAATATTGACACTACACTATCAATAGTGATTAAATGAAAGTATTCTTGGCCGGCAGAAAATGTTGGTGCTGTAAATGCTAGCGTTCATTTACTGATAGCTTCTAATAACATAAAGAAAAAATATATTCTTAAGGTCTCTGTCTCTTTCCCTTTCCACCAGCTCTGCATTATGAATAAAAATGGATTTACCGAGATGCATTTACATTATTATTATTAAATTACACTACTCTTAATTTTATTGATCCTCACTATCATTTCAAGCAAAACTTCCAATTAGCATTTTCAAAACATTCTTCGAATTAAAAAACTATCGTTAGAATCTCCTAAATATAAGGAGGTTATAGCACCTGTAAAACTATACCAAGTATAATGCCTCGCTCTTAAGGCTCATTTATGTGTACTGGCCTATCAAAACCAAATAGAATATTCAGAAATCAGAAAGGGTCGAGTATTCAGCTCATTCTGCTTAGCTATCATATTAAGAGTGATTAAGGCTTGAAACTGTTCAAAGAGCTGTGGTTTCCACAATAGGGGGAAAGAAGATCACTTTTAAGGGTAAGTCCACCTATCCCAAAATTGTTGCTTTGCAAGCAACAAGATCAAAATCACAACTTTGTAGTGATGTGTCTCTTTTTCTTGCTTCATAAGTGTAGCAGCCTTTAAAAATGAAAATAATCTAACAAGAAACTCTAAATTATTATTTGCTATATATTTAATTTGCATTTACGCACTACTATTCCCAGGCCTTATTAATTGCTGATGTGTTTACAACATGTTTCCCACTTTAGGTTTTGTTATTCAAACCATTTCTAAAATACTGTTAGTTTGAAAAATACCTCCATCATTGTTGTCCAATTCCTGGTAGACTGACTCAGACGATAAAGTACAAATTCTGGGTGAATCATTTACGATTAAGTTTGGATTTTCAGGCGATGGAGAAGAGTTTGCAGTACCCACGAGTGTTTCCGTATTACCTTCTAAGGCATCATCAATTTCTAAAAAACAAAAATATTAAAAACAGAGGGTTATAAATACCAAAAACTACTATATTAAAATATTTCCTGTAACGTATCCATAACTAATGAGACTCACAAAAAAAAAACAAAAAAAAAATTACACTCTGACCAAAAAAAAGTTATAACTCAAGCACGAAAAAAAAAAGAAAATCCATAATATTTCAACACATCATATAATGCAAAGAAAACACTTAAAGGTCCAATCACCAATTCATTTACATAAATAATCACCAACTCAATTCTTTTTTTTCGTTTTCAACTCTGGATTCCTTGATTGATCTAAGTACTGAGGGGTGGGCATCAGCTTGAGCCCCCTTGTAACGAGGTCACTTCTCAAGTGGGAACCTATATCACACAGAGTAGTAAGAGTGGTTCAAAGGCCACCTATACAACAAAACAGTTATTATAGTTTATGCTCCAACCAGAGACACGCCAGAGAGTGAAGCAGATCATTTTTACAAACTTCTGACTTATAAACTTAAGAAGGTCCTGAAACAATATATTATCTTACTTGGAAGTGAACTTCAATGCCAGAATCAGCAGAAAAGTATCCAATGCTGGGTCTGACGGCCAGTTTGGTCTTGTGGTGGAGCGGCTAAGAATGACAATTCTACATTTTTTCAAGACAGCTTGAAACCTGGTGGGCATATACTTTTGAACGTGCTGAACAATCCTGTATCTGGAGGTAAAAATTCGATCACTAGAACGTCGTATAACGTCGGAAATTGTCAATTGGGTTTTTAATATCCCAAGTCTTGAAATGGGTAAATGCTGCTGAAACCCATTGGTCGTCTCATTTTTATCCTCAGATCACAAGAACATCGTCGAAACATCACAAAAATTTAAATGGGGTTTTAATAGTCTAATAAAGTTTAAAATAGGTAAAAAATAATGCTGAACCCACTAGTTGTCTCAATTTTATCCTCATATTATATGAACGTCGTCTAAACATCACAAAACGTCGGGAAATATCAAATAACGATTTGGTGATACATAAGAGTCGGTATATTAAAGCCTTGGATGAGGTCTCAACTATGCTGAAAATTCCAAATTAGACAAATTAGGTGACTAAAACGTCGTCAAAAAGCTGTATAATGTTGCTTCCGATCGCCCTGGCGAAAAATGAGGTTCGGGTCGCGGAGGCCATTTTAGCAAGGTATTAGAGGCGATAAGCCAGGACAGTGGATATCAGTTTTCTAAAAAATTGAAACTTTATCAGAACGTCCCATTAGGTTTGTTTGACGCTCTGACTATCTAATAGCGTAAAAAAATTTAGAATGCAGGACATCGACTATACAAACTATCTTACATACTTTATGAGATTCATCGTAATTAGCAAAAAGAGGTAATTCAAATCACTTGAAAACAAAGCATCACTTCGATTGAAATTTGGCAGGAATCAATAACTTTTGAATAACTATATCAACAAGTTAATAACTTGTTTAAGCCCAAGCACATTTGTTATTAAACATTTGCACTTTTGAACACAATATTTTTTACAATTGTACTTGGTCAGCTCCTTGCAGGCAGTAGATGCCTCTGGTGAATCACTCAGACGTGGAGTCCATTTTCCGCCTTTGTCTCGTTTCCATCCCCATTCTGAGGGGTCAAGTTTAAGTGGATCCCCTCTGAGCGACTAATTCCAGATTTTACTTTGGAACACAGCGCATCAGATATGCTGAAGCGTTGCTGCTCCCATTGCAGGAATTCGGTCGACCAATTTGCCTCGGCTAAACATGTTTTTGGGGACCTCATTGATAATCAGCATTGCAACTCGTGCAGTCATATAGAAGGTTTACAATTAGTTCGAGCTCAACAACAACGTACTTTTCAATGTCTTTGTCACATTCAGTTGCGCAAGTCATCGATGATGTATCTCAGGATAGATATACTATTAATTCCAGAGCAGTATGGCCAACATTTGCAAATAAAGAAGTTGTGTTGCGTCGCAGTCAAAGAAGGCATAGAACATCGGTAGTGCTTTACATTTGGCAGTTCCAAGGTTCACAGCGATGCAGTGCATCAGGATTAACTTGTGGTTCTCACAAACTCCAAAGAACATCCACAGTTCCTCAGATCATGAACCAGCAAACGAGAACATCCCTTTCTACCGACTGAACCAGCAGGAGCTTTTACCCTTTGTCACTTTGTACCTTCGCGTGTGAGACAATGCGTTTATTCACCTCTTCATGTGCACAGGGACTTAGATTTCCAGTGTCAAACATTCGGTCAGAACAAAACACAAGTTCTTTCCTAGTAGCGAATACATCTCGATCTTCGGGTTGGCCGATCTTTTCCAACAAAATTTCAGAAAGGAAGTCAAACAGCTGTTGCTTATTCTGATGAACTCGCAAGAAGTATTTTTCATTTCGACTTTTGGGGTATTCTTGTTCCAGATTTCCCGGCCATCTTCCATGTAGACATCCCACATGACGTCAATTCTTTCTCATCGAATGAGCTGATATCGAATATACGGAATGAATACGTCGACTGTGTAATAACCAAAAGGCTTCACCGAGGGTCAACATATGCATGATAACTGCCCCGTCCCAAATCCACTGCGAATAAACGTGGTTGAAATAGATAATGGTACCTCAGAACATGTTTCTATATCTTCAAGCAATACTGGAATGAGATCAGATTGTGGGGTGCTTTGGATTTCACCTTGCTTGAAAGCTTGGGAGGAAACATCTCATTCTCATGAGAGAAGGTTGTCAGGTCATTAGACCTGAATTAGCTAGCAATATATAGACTATAAAAGAGTTCTCTGTTCTTCCTTGAGACATTCACCGAGGGTCAATACATATATGATAACTGCCCCATCCCAAATCCACTGTGACTAAACGGAGCTGAAATAGATACTGGTAACTCTGAACATATTTCTATATCTTCAAGCATTAGTGGAATGAGATCTGATTGTGGGGTGCTTTGGATTTCACCTTCGCTTGTAAGCTTGGGAGGAAACATCTCATTCTCATGGGAGAAGAAGTTTGTCAGGTCATTAGATCTGAATTGACTAGCAATATATAGACTATATAAGAGTTCTCTGTTCTTCCTTGAGACATCTAGCTTGCTCTTCATCGATGTATTTGCAGCAGGGCTTCGCTTTTTTGAAGATTTTGACATTATTTCGAGGAAATGGGTCTGACGCTGGTTTTTGCCTCAATTTTTGATCAGTTTTTTTTTCCGTTCTGATATAGGGATGAAAGAAGTCTCTTTGCCTGAAAAATTCGTCGACTATCTAACACAAGTAATTCGTTGGACTCGTCTTCAAATGGGTTTCAAAATTTTTCTATGACATCAGCAAGCTTCTTCACATAAACCAAAAACTGCCTCTGTATATTTCCATTTTCGCTGCAAGTTTTGTGGTAAGTTTTAAATATTTGAGGATAAAAGTGAGACGACCAGTGCAATCAGCATCATTTTTTGCCCGTTTCAAGACTATCTTAAGCTGTTAAAACCCCATTTGAATTTTTCGGACAATTCGCAACGTTGTACGTTTTGACGTTTTAGTGACCTAGTTTTGCATAGCTGAGGCTTCATTCATGGCTTTAATTTACTGATTCTTATATACCAGCAAATCGTTTTTTTTTTTGACATAAAAACGTCACGCTTGGGGACGTTTAGAAGACTTTCTCATGATTAGAGGATAAAAGTGAGTCGACCAGTGGGTTCAGCATTTTTTTTTACCTATTTCGAAACTTTCTTGGGCTATTAAAACCCATTTCATAATTCACGACGTTTTGAAAACGTTCAAGTGATCGACCTTCAGCGCAGTCGAAAGTATATTTCCACTAACTTTCATGCTTTCCTGAAAAAAAAGCACAATTCTTTTGATCTTTAAAGCTTAGCCACTCCACTATTAAAACCACATGTAACTGGAGTCAAGGCTTCTTCAGTTTGCCATGACGAATGATTTTGTAACTACCAATACCTTATTCAAACACAAGCCCAGCCAGAGACCAGTGGCACTCAGGTTGTAGATGGTAAAACGGAAAACCAAATTAACTCAATCCGTATGTCCCGCCGATGGCAATCAATGGCTACGAATAGTAGATAGAACACTGCGAGCAGATACTAGTCCAAAACATGGGTCTGATCCCCCCCTAGTCAAGCTAAATCTAAAGTTTCGACTAGCAACACGACTCAAGAATAAACCTCTACGAAGATTTGACACTAATCGCTTCGATGATCTTAACATACGACAAACATTGAGCTTAATCGATTAGAAGCAATCCAAGTACAAACGACCGACAAGCACACCCCTAGCTTGAATGTAGGATTGGTGACCATACGCAATACAATCCACGGAGCCGCAAAAGCTAGGATACCGCAAAAGACTATTTCAAAAATGATGTCGAAACGCAAAGTCAATGTGGCTGAGCACAAGCAAAAGAATTCGGACAGAAAATCGGTATTGTTCAAACGCGTAAGAAGAGCATAAAGCTAGTAATGGTAAGAACCAGTACAGGTAGAAGATCATCAAAGACACGGAGGCCACCGCCTCTAGATCCGACACCAGGAAAATGTATCAGCTCCTAAAACCAATTAGCAGCAAATCATTCAAACCTACTAGTACCTTCGTCAAAGATGATAACAGAAGTTACGCTCGAAAAAACCCATCGCTGGAAAAAGAACTTCAACCAACTACATAACCAGCACCATCTCTCCACAGTAATGGATCACAATCAGCATAGCCATAACTCAAGCCACAAACCAGATGACCTGCAGGAGCCAAACCCACCCGGCAGTATCTAAAAAGACTTGAGCGTGACTCCTCTACGTTAGATTGAGCCTGACAATTGATTAATTGCCTGAAAAGTAATAAAGACCCTGGTCCCAATGCTATTCAGGCTAAACTCTACATGTAAGTTGGGACAGCACTTATCAGCAGGCTCCATAAACTAATTTAAACTTAAAAACCTTAATTCAGTGAAAAACCAGTGAGGTCATAATATTGAGCAAAACCAGAATAAAGTCCAAAGTGCATACGATGACAAGACTAATCAGAGGCCTTTAGGCAACGCTATAGCGTTGCCTATAGTAAAGGCTATACGGCTCCAAAGTTTCATTATTTATTTATTATCATTTTTTTTCCCCAAAAGCACTTCATATGGAAGGGGTCGTCGTAAAAACTTCATAGGGGGCTCATTCGATTGAAAATCGAGAGTTCTAGTGCTCTTTTTAAGCGTCAAAAGGAGGGCACTCCCCCACAGCCATCAAGGCAAGGGTTTTAAGCTATGCCCTGGGGGCATATAAGCTTTTTAATAGAAAGCTTTGTCGTAAAAACTTCAAAAGAGCTCATTCGATTGGAAATTCAAAGGGCTAATGCCCTTTTTAATAGTCAAAAGTGATTGAAGGGCAATTGACCCCCCTCTCACCTCCACCTTTTCCCCAAACAGATTCAATCGAAGTTTTGAGATAGCCATTTTGTTCAACGCAGTTGAAAATTCTGGAAATTAGGTCTTTGAGGATGACCCCCCCCCCCCAGAGCCCTCAGAGTAAGGGTTGTAAATTATGCTCAGGGGACATATAAGGTTTTTATATAAAGCATTGTCGTAGAAACTTCAAAAAGGCCACATTCAATTGGAAATTTATATGGCTATAACCCTTTTAAATAGTCGAAAGTGATTGGAAGGCAACTAAAACCCTTTCCACGCCCACCATTTCTCCAAACACATCCAATCAAAATTTTGAGATAGCCATTTTGTTCAAAGTAGTTGAAAGTTCTGAAAATTATATCTTTAAGCATGCAAACCCCCCTCCCAAGGTCTTCAGAGCAAGGGCAATAAGTTGTACCCTGGGGGCATATATGGTTCTTATGAAGGAAAGGCCATATAAACTTCAGAGGGCTCATTGGATTGGAAATTGAAAATTCTAGTTCACTTTTTAAGCGTCAAAAGACATTGGAGGGTAGCCAGCCCCGCCCCCCGCCCTTTTTTCCCAAATGCATCCGATAAAAATTTTGAGATAGCTATTTTGTTAAAAATAGTTCAAAGATCATATAACGAAACTCCGGTGTCGACACAACCCCCCGGGACCTGGGGGCAGGCGTTGCACGTTATGCCCTGGGGGCATATATGGTTCTTATGGAAGGGATACTCGTATAAACTACAAAGAGGGCTCATTTGATTGATTGGAAATTGAAAGTTCTAGTTCACTTTTTAAGAGTCAAGAAATTTAAGGGCAACTAGCCCCCCCCCCCCATACCCTTTTTACCCCAAACCCATCCTCTAGAAGTTTTGAGAAAGCCAGTTTTTTAAAAATTGTTAAAAAATTAGATAACAAAACTCTGGTGTCGAAATAACCCCCCAAGCCCAGGGGGTAGGCGTTGTAAGTGTTGTCCAGGGGGCGTGTATGGTTCTTATGAAAGGAATGCTCGTATAAACTACAGAGAGGGCGCATTTGATTAGAAATTTAAAGTTCTAGTTCACTCTTTAAGAGTCAAAAGATATCCGAGGGCAACTAGCCCCCCCCCCCCACACACCGTTTTTTTTCCCCCAAGCCTATTCAATAAAAAGTTTTAAAATAGCCATTTCATTACAAATCATTCAAAGGTCAGATAAGAGAAACTCCTGTGCAGACGCAACCCCCCCCCCCCCCCCATGGCCCGGAAGCAGGCGTTGTAAGTAATGCTCTGGGGGCAGATATCGTTTTTATGGAAGGGATGCTTGTATAAATTTCGGAGAGGGTTCATAGCGTGTCAGTCGTCGCCCTATGGCGTGTCTCCTAGTCTGATTTCGGAGAGGGTTCATTTCATTGGAAATTGAAAGTTCTCTTTCACTTTTTAAGAGTCAAATGAGATTGGAGGGCAACTAGCCCCCCCCCCCCCCCCACGCCCTAAATGCATCAGATAAATTGTTCGTGATAGACATTTTGTTAAAAATAGTTCAAAGTTCAGATAACAAAAACTCCGGTGTCGACACAGCCTCCCCCCCAGGGCCCGAGGGTAGACGTTGTAAGTTATGCCCTGGGGGCATATATGGTTGTTATGGAAGGGATGCTCGTATAAAGTTCATAGAGGGCTCATTTGATTGGAAATTGAAAGTTGTAATTCACTTTTAAGAGTAAAAAGTGATCGGAGGGCAGCTAGCATCCCCCCACACTCCATTTATTTTTTCCCCAGACGCACTTCATATAGAAGGGGTCGGGGTCGTCGGATAAACTTTAAAGGGGCTCATTTCAAAGGGGGCAAACTTTTTCACTTTGATATTGTTACTTTGATACCAGGTTTGATACTTTGATGAAGATTTGATTTTTTTTTCTAAGTTTGATTTTGGAATAAGGAATTTTTAAAAACTTGAACCTTTTTGCAATCAAAGACGAACAAAAATTAATTTAAAAAAACTTTCTGAGAAAATAGTTTTTCAAAAAAAGTAAAGGCCATTTTAAACTTAAGCACAGCAGATACAAATACCCGTTAAATTCAAACTCAAAACGACCAGAAATTTCTATTAAACAAAAAAATGAAACCCAAAACGAACAGAAATTAAACAAACAATCATAGCAAAAATATACAACAGGTAATAATATAAATGAATAAATAGATCTTAAAGCCAATAATGCTTTGATTGAATATGAAAATCAAGCTTCAAACGGAAAAAAAATATTTTGCTATTGAAGTATAATGAAACTTAAAACGAACAGAAAGTAAATAAACAATCAATGCAAACAAACACAAAATAGATATGAATGTAAATGAATAACTAAATCTAAAAAATGAGTGAAACTTAATTTAATATGCAAATCAAGTTTGAAATGAGCAAAAATCACTACAAACAAGAGTTTGGGTATCACCTCCTTCTCTCACTGTAAAAGTCTAAGACCTCCTGCGTCATTGGCGCTTTACTGAAAACTATATACGGCTTAAACAGTCTTGGAAAGTATAAACAACATCAAATTGAATATTTGATATATAATGATATTAGTTGTTGAAAGATCCATCAGTTCAAGAATTTATTTCACTCTAATTTTATTTTTATTTTCAATGCTGTAAGAACTGGAAAAGAAAATATTTGTAATATATAATTCGTTTGCAGTGAAACGCCAATCACGCAGTAGACTTTTGGTTTTTAGTTACAGTTAAGGAAGGGGACAGTATCCAAACTCTTGTTTGTAGTGAAACTATATTCGTCTTGAACAACTTTTGAAAGAACTAATAAATTTAACTGAATATTTGATGCATAATGATATTAATTGCTGAAAGATAATCAGTTCAAACTTTTATTATAATTTTATGTTTATTTTCAATATTAAGTATAAAAGAAAATATTTTTAATAAAATTGGTTTTCAGTAAAGTGCCAATGACGCAGTAGGTTTTAGACTTTTACATTGAGAGAAGGAGGCGATACCCAAACTCTTGTTTTCTAGTGATCTAAGGTTCTAAGTCGAGGATAATTAACCCCAGAAACAGGTTTCTGTCAGTTGAGTTGTCAGTGCAGGGCAAATATAGATTTTAAAAGCATGATTTAAAAATTTGAAGCAACTATAAAAAACATGCCCAATGATGGAAGTGCATGGAGATAATAGGCTGAAACTAAGAGGTACGAGTAATTTGTTTTTCGCACACTTGGTCTGGCACCAACAAGACAAATCAATAGGAAAAATGTCTGGGGGAGGGGGGCGACAACAAACTTTACCGTATGCCTGGTCTTCTTTGCAATTGATTAGGGTGATATAGCTATTGAAAGTGGTTCATTTTCCATTTCAACTAGAGTGTTCTTTTTGTGGTGTTTTTATATGATATTTTTAAATTAGCCCATTTTTCCGACCGCAATTTTTTATTCGGCTTTCCGAAAACTCTGGGAGGAGTGGGGTCACCTCTCCTATAACTTGAAACCCCTAAAAACATGAATGCTAAAGTTTGTTCAAGCATTGCTCAATTTCATTTGACAGGACGAATTGGCTCTTTCTCTCCAGTAAAAAAGGGGACTAATCTAACCTAATCTTCTGAACAATAAAAACCTAATAACAAATCTCCTTACATTATCTTAGGTGTTGGACATTGTGTTTCTTTTATACATTTTCAATCGAGAAAAAGTAAACGCATAGAGCCTAGTTATTGTATTGTATAGAGAGCATAGTAATTGTATTGCATCAAATTATCTTGTCCATAGGAACTATGGGAGAAAAAAATGTATTACTACATAAGTGCAGAATCAACATGCCCCAAAAAACAACATAATGGATGAGCAAAAATTACACTGAACAATGAATTTATGCTCAAAACGAACATAAATTCGCATAAATAGTGAGAATGTTGCTAGAACTCAACCCATAAAAGACAATTTTTGCAACTAACTTTTGATCTTGGAGCCCAGTCCTTTTTAATCTAAGTAGCTTCTTTGTTTTAAATAGGTACACTTTGGTAGTCTTTAACAAAGAACTAAAATTTGAGTTGAGAAATTCGATTTTCTAGCTTAATTTTAATCTTTTTTATTCAATTCACTGGATCCTGAAGTACTAAAATAATGATACTCACCTTCATTATCAACAGAGAGGGAGGTAAATTCCCGAGACTCACGTTCAACTTTACATAGAGCCAAAATACCGGAAAAGCAACCACTGGAAAATCTTCAAGTTTGGGAAACAATAACGATTCGGAAATGTCCAGCTGATCTAAAACACCACTTGGAAAAATGTCTCCAACTTCTAACAATAAAATTATATTTTAAAAGCACATAAGACATTTGAAAAAATCTATATATTTTACTAAAGAATATTTTCCTTACAATTGAATATTATATTGAGTTAGTTCAACTCTTATACAAAGTTTGGCTTGATTGAAATCTGACATAAATCTGGCATGCATTTTAAATACGATAAAAGATAATTCATTTAGCAGACCAACAAACAGTTGGCAGAACATTATTCATGAAAAAAATAAATTCTTGAAATCAGATTTAAAGATGATTAAAAAATTAGAGATGATATCCAGATAATAAGTGACTAAGTTCAGTAAAACTTTTATCATAATCATTATTGAAGCTAAACTGATATTACTTTACCTAGGAACCGTTGAGCATTTACTCTCTTTTGTTTTGCCGCATGTATTCAAAAGCAATATAAGGTCGAAGAAGTATTGTAACCATAAAAAATTTTCGTCGAAACCTGATACAACTTGCAATACTTACTTTTATATGTGAAAAATGAAATGAAGACAACTAAAACTCTCTAGGAAACCTACGCAAGCTAAGTTCATATAATCTATTTGCGTATTTTGTAAAAGTATGATGAAAAGAGTAAATTGTAACTTCTTTCTTATGTCTGCTGAAGTGTCCATCAGCACATTTCCCCTGTATTTTCTTACCATATATTAGCTTTCTTACTTTCTTTCAGAGGATACCAGACAAAAAACTGTCCAGCCTGGCACCAATGGGCTTTGTAATTACTTCCAACAACCATATTGATCTGTTGGCTGCAGCTTCCACACCAGTGTTCAGCTATTCCCTGTCAATCTCCAACCATGCCCCACGAAGCTTCTCCATAGTCCTCTTTGAATTTTTGTCAAAATTTCCTTTCTTTCCTCCTCAATAATGTCAAAAGGATGGAACTGCCTCACAGATGAGGACGTCTCATCATATTTTACCTTTAGGGCGACGCAAGGTCTGACTGAGAAGCTTGAGGTGACGTCTTTTTGAAGATAATAGTTGGAGAGCCCTTCAGACTGGCCACTGCAGCTTCTTACTTCACTATTGGAAATCCAAGACCTTTTCTGAATTTGGAATAAGAAGCAAAGGCAGCGGAGATCGAAAACTTCGAGAGCTCTAGCCTCTTCAGCCTTGAGCAGCCATGTCTCGCAGAAGTACAGTTGTACAGCTCGCACGTTTGCTATGTATACTCTGACTTTGATTTTTATTGAGATCTCTTGTCTGGTCAACTTTTCAAAAGACCATGTGGTTCACCTAAGACAAATTTCTTGAGATTTTTCAAGGCATTATTCATTATCCTGTCAATCACGAAGTTGAACAATGTAAGCAACCAGGAGAATTCTGGCTTGATACCAGAAACAGCCAAGGGTGGATCCAGGACTTTTTTTTGGGGGGGGGGGGCAAAAAAGGTTAATCCGATATACTTGCGTTAAGAGCAAGTTTAATTAATGCAAACTTGCGTGAATTAAGTAATTTCCACTACTTTAAACTACGTTAGGGGGTGCGCGCCCCCTTTGGATCCACCACTGGACAAAGCTGTGGACTTGGGAGGGTCATTTTCCGAGATGCTGACACAGGCCTTTGTATCTATGCATCCACTTTGAAGTATGTCAATGAGGTCCTATAGCGCTCCATCTTCAGCCATAATTCTCAATAGTTTTTCTCTGACAAGGGAATCAAAACTGAAGAGTTATCTAGTTAAAGTGTTCATTATAACTTTTCTGTATTTATTATGTTGTGTATATTATATTTATTATGTAGGTGCTGGAGTCACAATAGATGCTTAATCCTTGATGTTTGATGCTTGCCTTTTCTGCTGCTTGCTTGTTTACCCGTTGCTTACCCTTACCTTGCTTACCCTTTAATGCTTGATAGACTACTCAACATGATGTCAAAAGTATAAGGAATACAGTATGGAACTTGGAGCTTGCCCATCAATAGATTGGGATGCGACAAACTTGAAAGTTAAAAAAGGAGGAGTGGAAAAGAGGATGCAGGGAAATAATCATATTTATTGATATGGGCTGGTCAGAAAGGCAGAGACATTTTTAATACATGGACATTAACTGCCAGTGAAACAAACAATGTTACAGCATATCTAAGGAACTTTAGTGAACATATTGAGCCACTTTCACATCCAATATTTTGCCAGATATCAGTTCCATAAACGTAACTAAAGACAGTGAATCAATACATCAATACCTTACTGAGTTGCGCATTACAGCAAAGGAATGTGCATTTGAAACAACAAGTGATGAGATAATTAGAGACAGACTAGTTTTTGGAGTTAAGCAGGACATAATTCGTGAACGATTACTTAGTGAAGGTGGAGGATTAACTGTAACTCGTGCAATAGCTATATTTAGAGCTGCAGAAGAGACCCAAGCCCAGCTAATGATCATGTCTAACCAGGAACATGAAAAAGTGTATGTAAAGCAAGAGTTGGATGTTGTAGCAAGACATGGGTGAAAATGCTACAAATGTGGCAGAAGTTTTACACCTGGTCATTTGTGTGTTCATCAAAGGATGCAATTGAATGGCCAACGTGCTATAATTGTGGTGGAGTGTTCAATAAAAAGTCATCAATGCCCTGCCAAAGGAAAAAGCTGCATGAAATGCAAGAAGCTAGACCACTTTGCCAGAATGTGCAGAAGTAGTCAATGCAAAATTCATAGCATAGAAACAGGAGAAAATGTTGCTGACAAACCATCACAGTATGTCATTGAAAGCATCCAGAGCAAAGTGGAAACATGTAAAAAACCTGTTGCCCAACTGTATCTGAAAGATGAAGCAGATAATGTGGAATTTAAAATCGACAGAGGTGCAGAAGCCGACATTATACCAACTCAGATCCTTAACAAGATGTTTCCAAGGCCAAAAGTAATACCAACTGCAAATATACTCACAAGTTATACTGGTGAGCCATTGAAAGTTACTAGCGTCTGTCACTTAGATGTTCAGTACAAGGACAGGGAATCACAATCACACGATTTTTATGCAGTTGACACAGATAAGAAAGACCTTGCTTAGCAGACAGATCAGCGTATTGATGAATTTAGTCAAGTTCATATATAACAGAGCAGACAATAATAGCCAATACCACAGATGAAATTTTGGCAGAATACAAGGATGTGTTTGAAGGCATTGGAAAAATGCCTGGAAAATGTAGGATTCATCTGAAGCCAGGAGCAATACCATCAGTATAGCCACCAAAAAGAGTACCTCTAGCACTTTAAAATAAACTAAAGAACGAATTGGAATGACTAATCTGCTGTGGAGTAATAAAAAAGGTGACTGTGCCAACAGAGTGGGTCAACTTATTTGTCATTACAAAGGCCAAATTATCCAATACCAACCTTTGACGATATTGCCAACAAATGTCATGGGGCTCAAAATCTATTCAAGTTGGATGCTAGGAATGGGTATTGGTCAATGGTTCTTGATGATGCCTCATCAGAGCTTACAACATCCAATACAATGTTTGGAAGATTCAAATGGAGAAGATACCCATTTAGAATAATTTCTGCTCAGGATGAATATCAACGTCAAATAGAGGAGGAAATAGAGGAAATATCAAATAGAGGAACAGACAGCCATGATTAGTAATGCCCTCAATAGAAACTAGCTTTATGCCTAAGCTGTGCCAATAGAGGAGTACAAGCAGCTAAGAAAGAGCCATATGACACGGGTACACACCCAATTAGGCCATTAACACCAGGTCAACCAGTAAGGCTCAATAAAAGTGGACAATCAAACAAAAAGATGGATCAATCAATGAAGATTTTTGATTCTCGGCGTCCAGGAATGGTCTGAGTATTTTGATTATGCGTGATTTATTATTTTCATTTGTTAATAAACCCATTGAACTTAATGCCAGAGTAACCCATATATATATGATGAGTTGAGCAACCGTTCAGTGACTGTAGAGACAGAAGATGGAGTGGTACACCAGCACATTAGGAAGTTTATATGCCCCAGATACAGTACCAATGACTGCAACTACCAATCAAACTACATGCCGTCATTGATAAATGTAGAGGTGCCAAAGATACTTGAACAATCCAAAGAGTTGCTAGAAAAGGCCAGCCCATCCAGCAAAACTAATCAAAATTGTAGCCTGCTGGAAGAATCTTTTGAGACGCCAAGAGCAAATCAACACCCAAGTAATCAGGAATTTCAAAACACACACCATCTTGTTCCAAAGCCAAAACTACAGTGCTCCCACCACATACATCCTTGAAGACAACTAGATCAGGGGGGGATCTTAAAGGTACTGGCTAGATTAAATCTATAGCCTGGACCATCCCGTAAGAACAATCAAAGAACAAGATGGTCAAAAGAAGGAAGATGTAGAGTTCTCTAGTTAAAGTGTTTAATATATGGTTTCTTTATTTATTATGTTGCTTATATTATATTTACTTTGTAGGTGCTCGGGTCACAATAGATGCTTAATGCTTGAAGTTTGACGCTTATCTTTTCTGCTGCTTGCTTGTTTACCCTTTGCTAACCCTTACCGTGCTTATCCTTTAATGCTTGATAGAACACTCTACAAAAACTAGCAGAGAAATCAACGAAAGTGATGACCAATAGTAGGTGATACCCGTTGTAGTGTTGCTAAATATGACCAGCTTGTATCCTATATTTGCAAACAAAAACGTTTTTTGCTAATTTTTTTTTTTATTGCAAATACAATTTGAAACTATTTAGATGGACACTCTTGAGACACTTTAATATCCAATATAGGCAAAACAACTGAATTGAATGTAAAGCTGGAACTTAGACAAATTGTGTATGACTTATAATGACCGACTCTGGAAGGAATTGTGTTTATTATGCCTGCCTACAGGAATGAGCGGGGGGGGGGGGGATATTTCTCTCGCAATGGATCATTTGTCTTCAAAACTTGAAACTTTAAGCCTAAAAATTAAGTTTATAAGTTTTGGCTGGTTACACCTATTTGATTAAAAAAGGATGAAGGTGTAACTAAAAAGTAGTTTTTCTTTTCTTTTTTTTTAACTTATAATCACAGGAGAGAACAAAAAGAAAAAAAAACATCAAAAAATGTAAAGAAAATGATTAGATAAATTACCATTTTTAATATCGGATGCTTCAGACAAGACATCTTGTTTAGACATATTTGAAATTTGAAGTGAATGAATAACAGATTCTTTCAATTGAGTTAAAACCTCTTATAACATGTAGAATACCACCAACAAACAACAAGACTTGGATATGGTCCTCCTCATTTACACTGGTATGCCTAGAAAATATAAAACCTATAATGATTGATGTGGAGAAAAGCTATACCAGTTTTTTGTACTAACATTGTGGAGCAAAGAGGTTCAAAAGCTTCAACACTTGAAAGGACAAGAAAATATTATTTTTTTTTATCTTTCTATTCCTTGAGAAAGGAAAAACTAAGGTTAAAAAATGTATTTTTGAAGAAATCAAAATTACAGCATACAAGCTTTTTTCAGCTTGGAAAATTGTTTGCAACAGCAGAGTGATTGTTTAAGAATATATTGTAGCATGAACTGAGGTATAAAAAGATGTTTTGTATTTAATATCTTGATCATGTTCTTTCTCAAAAGCCTTACAAAATTATTGCAATAATAGTCCTGACAGTTTAAATGTTTAAAAATACAAGTAAGTACCTCATCTAGTGGAAATGTATTTACTCTCCTGCTTAATAAGTTGTCACTTTGTTTGCTATTTTCACAACAAAAATAATTTCACTCATTCTCCAAAATGGATGCAAATGGACCAAAACTAATTGGAGCTTGAAAAGGTATTTTTAAGCACCTATATCTAGACAGTGCTAACTTATGACACATTCAAGAGGGCCAAAAGGCTGTGAATCCAATTCCTAAAACATAAATAAAGACGAAAGTACTTTTAGTGGTGATCACTAAGACAATAGATCTTGTAGGTGCTGCTTTATAGTTTGTAGATTTTGGCATAAATGTAGAGCTGTTTATGTTATTTTCTACCAAGGCACTTCATAAGGAAGCATTTGTTGTAAAAACTTTAGAGGGGGCTAATTTGGTTGGAAATTAAAAACTCTAATGCTCATTTCAAGTGTCAAAGGTCAAGTAACCCCCCCCCCCCTCCCCTCACTACAGCCCCTATTCCCCTAAAAAAGATGAGACGCAATTGACATTAAATGTTCATCAGAACAAGTTAATTGTCAGATATCTATGCCTCTGAGAATAACAAAACAAAAAAATGTGGAAAAAAAAAACATAGAACAAGGATTATAAGTTATGCAATTCAACCATTGTCTCAATAAAGATTTTGTAAAAGGGGGACATATAACCATTTTGTTCAGCATGGTCAAAAAATATAATAACTATGTCTTTGAGGATCACTTAATACCCCACAGTCTCCGAGGAAACCGCTGCAAGTTTTGAACCTTGCCCGATGTTTACATATTAACATTCAAGAATAATAACCTGAGATGTCATGAGTTTAAGATAACCAATGAAAGTTTCAGAAGAGATGTTGGTAGATGGGCATTCAGCAACCGCATTGTCTCTGAATGGAATGCACTACCATCAGACCTGTAAACTCAGATTCAGTCAATGCATTTAAGAGCAAGACTGACAATCATTATAGTGAAAAAGCATTTAATTATTTAAATTTTTGTAGATAGAGGTGCAAGCCTGTTTTTGCAATATATTATAATTATTTATTATTATAATAGTTTTGGTATTGGGAAGTATACAGACGTTTTCAGGGGGATTTTTCTGGTAGTGGGGGGGGGGGGGGGGGGTGGATTGGGGTTAGGTGGGAGGATCTTTCCATGGAGGAAGTTTTCATGGGGGAAGGGAAATTGCTATGAAGGGGCACTGGATTTCCCAGTATTATTTAAAAAAACGACCAGAAATTTAAAAAAAAAACAAGTTTTCAACTGAAAACTTTCCATCATCAAAACTAGAAACAAACAGAAACTATTGCGTATATGATTGGGATCGCCCCCTATTCAATACCTTGCTCTATATGCTAAAGTTTTTTAGTGCTTTCATAAGAACTATTTATTCTAATTAACGGCCTTTGTGATTAAAGGGTCATTCTTAAAGAATTAGAAAAAAATTCAAACTTTAACATAAAGAGCAAGGTATTGACTAGGAGGGTGAACCCTCCCTAACATACGTAATAAAAATTTACAAATATAGAAGTTCATTACGTAAGTTAATTCGTAAGTTACGTATATTTATTACTAATAAAAACATTCATAAATAAAATTAAACAACTTCCAAGAAAGCCATTTATTAATTTAAAAACGTTCAGAAATTAAATATAAAAACAAGATTTTTTTAACTGAAAGCAAGGAGCAACATTAAAACTTAAAACAAACAGAAATTATTCCTAATATGAAAGGGGCTGTCCCCTACTCAATGCCGTGCTCTTTACGCTAAAGTTCGACTCTTTCTCACAACTCTGTTTTATAAAACAACAATTAACTTTAGCGTAAAGAGCGAGGCGTTAAGGAGGGACAGCCCCTTTCATATATGGAATAATTTCTGTTTGTTTTCAAGTCTTAATATTGCTCCTTACTTTCAGTTAAAAGAAACTTGTTTTTTTTTTATTTAATATCCAAAAAGACCAAGGATACTAAGGTTAGGCATTATGGGAATGATGGGGGAATCAAAATTTTATTGAGTTAATGAACTAAATCAAAACGTACTAACTAAGATGAAGCTTTGCAGAAAGGATGAGGGGAGGATTTAACTAAATCAAAACATGCTAAGTGCATGCAGGTTGACAAAAGGATGCATATAAAGAACCGTTTAGGGTATTAAGTAGAACATTGTAAGAAGAACAAGGGAATTCTAAGTGTACTTTGAGTTGATATAACTGTACATGTTTCTTATTGTTCAAAGTTGTGTATTATAAATGCAAAACAAACTGATATACTTCTTTCGAATGTATTAATAAACTTTACCCAAATCCTGTTACATGGACTAATGGACAAACATACTGCCCAAACTATAAAGGTATTCAATTAATTTTCTTTGGCCTGAATCAAAGAGTATGCATTTCTTATAAGGGTGGGAACTGGTGTTAGTATAAACAAAAGAAAAAACTATTAGCACTGTAGTATTGCCCAGCTAGCCCACATGTGCTTTCCCCCTTTCAAGTGTAAATGCTACCCCATGTGCTTTGCTTTGCTTACTTATTGTGTGTTTTTTATTTTACAGGTGCTTGGGTTATAATAAAAGATTGAAATCAACTTTTACATGGTGTCAGAAGTAAAAATCTAAAAATGGATGTCCAACAACCTTTTAACCAATTGGGATGACACAATTTGAACAGTGAGTGGACAAAATTCAAAGACCATGCTACACTTATGTTCCATGGTCCTTTAGCAGGGAAGACTGAAAAAGTGCAATGTGCTTATCTCCTTATATGGGTTGGAGAAAGAGGACGTGAAATATTCAAAACATTTGATATGCTAGTTGCTGAAGTGGATAAAATAGCAGTATATATTAAAAAGTTTAAAGATTATGCTGCACCAAAACACAGCCAAGTTTTCTCACATTCTGTGTTCCAGAAAAGAGAACAACTGGAAACAGAAAGTGTGGACAGATTCATTACCAAACTTAAGATCCTTGTCAAAGCTTGTGGATACACTGAGGAGAGTGAAATGATTTGGGACAAGATTATCTGTGGTGTAAAGAATACAAAAATCTGTGAGAGATTGTTAGCAGAAGGTGGTCAACTAACACTTGAAAGGGCCATAACAATCTGCTTAACATGTGAAACAACCCAAGCGCAACTAAAAATATTTGAAGAGAAATAAGAAATAAAGCAAGAAACTGGCTCTATATCAAGAACTAGAAAAAAGCTAGTAGCCAAAAATCCAAAGAGCTATTTTTGTTGTGGGCAATTTAATAAACATCATGTCTGCCCCTGCAAAAGGGAAGTTTTGTGCAAAATTTATAAAAGTCAACAATTTTGCCAGGGTTTGCAAAAGCAGAACAGTGAATGCTATTGAAGATCAGCATAGTGTGTATGAAGCAGGTAGAGAATGCCCATCAAGATCTAATTCAAATGAAGAATCAGACTTAGCCTATATCTCTAAGCAGCCAACCAGGACAATAACCATTAATGGACAGATAAAGGTGGATTTTAATGTTGATACTGGTGCCCCAGCAAACTTAATCCCAAAGCATTACCTTGAAATGCAATCCCCTAAGGCAGTATTACAGACAACCAGACATAGACTCACAAGTTACTGTGGTTCCCAGATACCTTCACTTGGAACCTATGATTTGCAGTGCTGCTACCAACAAGGACAAATTCAATTCCAGACATTCCATATAGTGGCATCCAGAACCACTCCCATTATTGGACTGAAAACAAGCAAAGATTTAAATTTGGTGAAACTTATCCTCAATGCTGAGATGCAGAAGGAGCAAGATCATCCAAAAAGCACACCACAAGGTTATAATTACGTTTTTGAAGGGATTGGAAAGCTTGCAGGAGACTGTGAAATTCATTTGAAAGAAGATGTCACCCCTGTAGTACACCCTGCAAGAAAGGTGCCTGTATCAATGAGAGGCAAGCTCAAGGACAAGCTTGCCTGCCATGAAAAGCTAGAAATAATTGAGAAAGTCAGCCAACCAACTGAGTGGGTTAATGCTATGGTCATTGTCAAAAAGGAAGATAGAAATGTATGGCTGTGAATCAACCCAGTTGACCTAAACAAAGTAATTAATCAACTGTAATATCCAATCCCAACCTTTGATGATGCTACTAGTAACCTGGATGGAGATGCTTACTTCACTAAGCTAGATACACGTTCAGGCTACTGGATACTTCAACTGTCTGAGAAGGCTTCATACCTAACAGCATTGGACACAGTCTATGGCAGATATCCATGGAAAAGGTATCCTTTCCAATTAATATCAGCACAAGATGGGTTCCAGCAAAGAATGAAACATACATTTGAGGGCCTCCAATGGTTGTGCATTCTAGTTGATGATCTCCTAATATATTGAAGTATTAGAAAAGAACATGGCTTGAAGAAGTTCTGAAGCAAGCCAGGAGGTCTGGCATAAAATTCAACAAAAGGAAGTGTCATTTTGGTCTGGAAAAGGTTTGCTATTTTGGCCATATGATCACCAAAGATGGCATCAAGTCATACCCTGAGAAAATCCAAGCCATTAATGATATGCCCAAACCTAAAACAAAGGAGCAGCTGCACACTTCTTTGAACATTGAATTTTTTCTTTCCAGGTACATTCTAGACCTATCATCAAAAAAAAACCCCTCACAGACATGCTAAAACAAGAGTCATTTGCTCTACAAGAGCAGCATCATGAATGCATTATGGATGTAAAGCATTCAATGATGTTCAGATTAGCATTTTTTTTTTATCACAGCTGTAGGACCATTAAATTGATAGTGGATGGCTCAAAACATGACCTTGGAGCAGAGAAATCAGCAGAGAGAATTCCTTGACTGGAATTAAATGTCTTTATTTTTAATTCTGATTCTCTGCTAAACAAGATGACAAAGTGAGATAGATTGCAAGTGCTGAAGATCCCCATGTAGTTGGAATAGCTGAGGTGAAACAAAAAAATAGCAGATACCTGCCTACACTCCCAGAGCTACAGATTCCAAATTACAAGGTCCTAGAGAGAAACATTGAACAGCAAACTGGAAGGGGACGTCCAAGCTACCCCATAAGTCCCAGAGGAAACAAACTATCCCAAGAAAGTATCTGACCAAAAATAACAGCAGCTGATGGAGTAAATATCAAACTCAGAATCTACTACAGAAGTCCCAATAGCAGTCTTGAAAATGACTTGCACTTGCTTGCAGAAATTACTGAAATCTGCAGCAAAAGCTTATCAAATGTAGTCATCATGGGCAATTTCAACCTACCAAAAATCAACTGGTCTAGACAACACATGCACTGACACAATCCAACATCACCCAAGGCTAAATTCTAAGAAGTGGTGATTAACTCTCATCTGAACAATTGATCTTAGAGCCCACCCAAAGCTACTGACATTCAATCTGCCACTGACAAACCATTCAGAACTGATAGAGGATATCAACCAACTAGCACCTGTGGGAAAGTCTGATCATTGTATTGTAGGCTTCCAGATCTTGGCCAATGGCAGCAAAGACAAAAAAAAACACCAATAAAAAATTACAACAGAGCAGACTTCACTGCAATGAGCAATGACCCCAGCACAGTGGATTGGGAAAAAAAGAGTTCAGTCCAACTAAAAGTTGTGACAAAATGTACTCCAAATTTCTCTCCATCATGTCTCAGGCTGAGGAGAAACACGTATCAGTTGCCAAACAATGTAAAAGACCAACCCTGCCAAAATAAAGTGAGGCAACAAACCAGGCAAGCAGCAAGCATGAAAGAGCAAAACCTTGCAGAGCCTGTGAAGACCAACCCCAGAATGTTTTTTGAACCACATAAATTCTAAACGCATTGCAAAGATATTCCAAGCTTAAAAAGACCCCACAACTGGACTCCTGACTGAAAGATCTACAGAAAAAGCAGATTTACTCAACACATATTTCACTACCGTCTTCACTCAGGAGCCTATTCAGTCATCACTAACACCATGCATACTATAGACTCTGACCAAACACTCAGGGTCAAGATAGACCCACGGGTGGTACTGAAGAAACTCAAAGAGCTAAGAATAAGCAAATTGCCAGGTCCAGACAGACTTTGCCCCAGAGTATTAATAGAAACCACAGATCTAATTGCAGACTCCCTATCAATGATTTTTCAAAAAAAAAAAACAAATCCTTACAGTCAAATGAACTCCCTAGTATCTGGAAAAAGGCAACAGTGATACCATTGCACAAAAAGGAAAAACTGCCTAGATCCTCTAAATTACTGCCCAATCAGTCTAACCTGCATGACCACATCCTTGAGCACCTGCACAAAGAAAGATAATCACTAGCAAACAATTTGGGTTCTTGAAGAGAAGGTCCATGGAGTCACAGCTTCTTCTGGCAGTGGAAAACTGGAAAATGCATGCAGATAAGGGTGATCAAGTTGATGTAATTTACATAGACCTTAAAAAGGCCTTTGAAAAAGTATCTCATTGTCACCTCTTATACAAGCTCTGCAACCTTGGTCTGGGAACCACAGTTGATTGGATCAAACAGTTTTCTTATTGGAAGGTCTCAAACAGTATCAGTAGACAAAGTCCCAAGCACACTCAAAGTCAAGGTACTCAGTGGTGTTCTCCAGGGCTTGGTCCTTGTCCCTTTCTTATTTAACCTGTAGCTCAATGATCTAGTAGAAGGAATCAACTCAGATTCTACTGTTTGCAGATGACACCAAGCTGTATAAAGTAAACAAAACAGCTGCCAATGCACAATCTCTACAAGAGGACCTTGACAAGCTCAATAGATGGATGTCCAACTGGCTGATGGAAATCAATATTGACAAAAGCCATAAGCTAATGATAGGGAAGCCTACTATCCACTATGAATATAGACTAAGAGACTTACAAATCACATCATGCCAGGAGGAGCAGACTTGGGAGTAGTCATTGATAGCAACCTTGACTTCAAGATCCACTATAACAGCATTATTAGGAAAGCAAATTGTGTTGCAGGAGTTTTTAAGGTGCAACTTCACTTTTGGAAATGATAAGACTCTTTGCCTTCTCTACAAAGCTCTAGTACAGCCAATCCTTGAATAGAGTCATTGCACTGCACATCCCATTTAAAACAAAAAAACATTGAAGCTCTTGAAAAAGTTCAAAGACAAATAACAAAGTTCTGCCTGACTCTGAGAACTTACCTTACAAAGATAGGCTCTGCAAGCCCAAGGTTCCTTCACTAGCTTATTGACTGTACCAAGGAGACCTCATTAAGGTATACAAGCTTTGCTACAATGCCTACAAAACATCAAGGCTACCAATGTTCTCAAGGTTAGCCACACAAACCTTTGTGGTCAAAAAATAAAGCTTCAAGAGGCAAGATTCCAAAAGAATATTGGCCAATGGGCATTCAAGAACTGAGTAACACAACACTGGAACAAGCTCCCCTTTGAAGTCATCAATACCAACTCATTAAACTTTTCAAGCAGGAACTGGGCAAATACTAAAGTGAAAGTGCCGGTAATTTTTTTCAATTTAAAAGATTTTTGTAGAGGCCCTGTGGCCTATTTGTTTTGCATTATATTATTATAAATAGATAGATAGAGAAGTTTATTTTAAAGCCTAATATACAGCCATGAACATAGTAAAATAACATAAATGAAAGGCACAAATAACATAAACTATGATCAGCAATCATCATAAAACACTTAAATGAAACACTACATTAACCTAATAATAGTAGGCTACTTAATACTTGGAAAAATGGTCATTGAAAAAAAAACACTTAAAACTTTGAAAAAACACTTAAATTAAACATTACATTTACTTTATACTGGGATTCTATTTTTTAGTTAACAAAATTTCCAGATACCTCACTATTCCTCTGTAGTTTTTTTAGTGGCTATATACCTAGAAAGAACTATTGGTACTGATGCATTATGCAGGCTTACCACTACATACTGTATCAAGGAAACCAGTCAAAACCAGGCTGTTTGCAAGAGACAACTATAGATAAACAATTGCAAAGCTGTGGTTTCTGAATTAGTTACAATATTCAAACAAAATTGTTTTTTTTTTAGTTTAGGGGGGGGAAGCTACCTAGGTCAGGTTACATTTTTAATATATGCTATGCTTTACCCCCTACCCCCTAATAAGCAAATATATACCCCAAATTTGTTTCTAAAACTATTATATATTCATCCTATTTTATTTCATCAGTATTAACCAAACTTGACTTCTTTGCAGTGTCAGCATAATGCACCAGTACCAAATCATTTTCTGACTTCAAACTGTCCAAATACTTTACTCCCCCAGTAAACACCCCCCCCCCCCCCTCCTGTGGAAAAGAAGGCTTTCCAAATTTCAGAACTTTATTTGAGTTTTTCAAAGAAAAGTGTTCTTTCCCAGAAAGAGGTCTTTTACCCTATTTTGCATGTTACAAAGTAACAATTTTATTTCTAGCCCTTTCTTATAGCCAAATATAATGTCTATAGAGAAAAATGTCTCATCTTAAAGGACCAGACAGGGCTTAAAATTGAATTTCTAAGAAAAACAACTAATATATTTAAAGAACAAAAAAAATGGGATACCACCAGATGGCTAATTTGACAGTGTATATATATATACAAATCTTTAAATTAGCAAACTGGTATTTTAAGCCTAGGAGTCCAGCTGTAAATAAGGAAAAATTCATATTAAGAAAACAATTCTTACTCCATAATATGCAGAATAATCCTAGTTAACACATTTTGCAGGGGGATAGCCTTTATCTTCACTTCTTTCCTTGTTTTTCTAAATTTCTTAGGAAATTCCTATATAATTACAGAATATATACCCCCATCCCCCTAATGTGCAAATATATACCTAGAATTGCATCCTCAATCTAATATAACATCCATTTGCATCACAAATGAACTTTATTCCCATATTAGCCATATGGTGGATGTCCAAAAAAATCAAGACATTTGTTTACCTAATTTGTAGCTCAGTAATTAAAATGTCTCCAAATTTACCCAAATGAAAGTAACAAAGTATCACTAAATTCCTTATTTTACAACAAGTTTACTAACAAAGCCAAGGCAAGTGAAAATAAAGTTACAACTGGATCTCTTCAAAAGAATACATGGTAGAACAAAAACACATTTAGAAATTAATAATTTTACAGTTTTGTCTCTAATTGAATTCAAGAATAAAAATTTGGGTAATTTTTTACCAAATCATATATTGAGTTATGAATAAAGTGAATATAGGCTACTACTCATTGCCTTTTATTATGCTCTTCACAAATATAATAATCATTTTTGTCGGAAATGGATTTTATCCCCCACCCCTATATATACCAATTCAGGCTATATATTTGCCATTAGGGTGAATGAGTTATGAATAAAGTGAATAAAATTTACTACTAATGAAATATATACCCTGGTAAAGTTCTAGGGGTGGGGGCTATCATAGGGTAATACACCCAGTAGTCGGACACTTTAATCACTTTGAAAACTTTTTAAGACACATTTCGGACACTTTAATCACTTTGAAAACTTTTTGAATTTAACTACACTAATTACTGTATTATACCACCTAGAAACTTAATTTTTTTACAGTTAAAATTCTGTTTCTTTTCTGAACAAGTAGGTTACTAATTCAAATAGTTACACCTAGTACAGCGCTGCCTATTTTTGAAATACTAACAAGTGACAATTCCGCCTAAAGTCGGACATACAAACGGCTCATTGTAAATAGTTATGACGCAATATTGCCTATTCCCGACCAGCAATCTCCCTATTCACGGCCACCAGCAAAAAAAACTGGTTTTCCCAGTCTTGTTTTCTATACGCTGTAATCTCGGCCAAGCTAATTTCGAAATAGCTGCAGTTTGTAAATCACCATTTCGCAAATGAAAAATTAATTTTTAAAGGTTTATTACAAATTTGTATAACAAATTTGATTTTCAGAGAAGATAATAATTCAGATTGGAATTATTGAGAAAAGTGATTATCCTTGTTATTCAATGTGAGCATGTGCCGATCAGGGATTTTTTTTTTTTTTGGGGGGGGGGGGACGAAATAGGTGGATCCAATAAAAAAAAAATTAAGGGGCGCAAAATAGGTTGATCTGATAAATTTTGCATTAGGAGTAAGTTTAATTCACGCAAACTTGAGTTAATTAAGTAAATTACGCTCTTTAATGCTCTTTTTTATGCTCTTTAAGAATATAGTAATCATTTTTGTTGGAAATGAATTTTAGCCCCCACCCCTATATATACCAATTCAGGGTATATATTTGCACATTAGGGGGGTGGGGGTAATTTTATTTCTGTGTAAATGAGAGGTAAGTTTCAACTTCCCCCCACCCCCCTAATGTGCAAATATATACCCAGAATTGGTATATATAGGGGTGGGGGCTAAAATTCATTTCCAACAAAAATGGGTAAATATATACCAAATCATATTATTAAGTTAGGAATAAAGTGAATACACCATTCGATGCCTTTTTTTATGCTGATTACAAATATAATAATCATTTCTATCGGAAATGAATTTCAGCCCCCCCCCCTATATATGCCAATTCAGGGTATACATTTCTACATAAGGGGGGGGGGGTGGGCAAATTTTGTTTCTGATGTAAATCGGAGGTAAGTTTAAACGTAAGTTTAAGATAAATATTCAGATTGAAATTATTGAGGAAAGTGATTTTCCTTGTTATTCAATGGAGACAGGTGCGGATCAAGGATTTTGTTTTTTTTTGGGGGGGGGGGGGGGGAGATAGGTGGATCCAATAAAAAGTTTAGGGGGGCGCAAAATAGGTTGATCCGACAAACTTGCGTCAGGAGTAAGTTTAATTAACGCAAACTTGAGTAAATTAAGTAAATTACACTACTTTAGGCTACACTAGGGGGGCGTGCGCCCCTTCGCCCCCTCCCCGCTGGATCTGCCACTGAATGAGGGGAACTGGTATTCCCCTCTACAATGTTTTCAACTATGCAAGATTCCAATGGTGCACTTTTCATATTGATCTGACACTATTTTTGATGTGTTTTTAGGCTTTTTTTAGAAATCACCATAAACTTTTTTTTGGAATAAACTTTTACTTTTAAAACGAACCAAAATAATAGTTACCATTCCTGAATCAATGTCCCATGGCAACTTTTTCTTAATAGTAATTTTTTTTTCAAAATGTTTTTAACTTTTGGTTACTATGGGCTGTTGTTTGTTCTTTACTAGGTTACACCTACCTCTGCAACCATGACAGTGGTGGATCCAGAGGGGGGGAGGGGGTTCATCCCCTAGTCAGTACCTCACTCTTTAAGCCAAAGATTTTTTAGTACTTTCATAAGAGCTATTTATTCTAAATAACGGCCTTTGTGATTAAGGGGTCATTTTTAAAGAACTGGAACAAAATTCGAACTTTAGCTTAAAGAGCGAGGTATTGACTAGTAGGCGAGCCCCCTAATATACATATTAAAAATATATGAATGTAGAAGTTCGTTAAGTAAGTTAATTCGTAAGTTATGTATCTTTATTACTAATAAAAACGTTCGTAAATAAAATTAAATAAGTTTTCGAGAAAGCCATTTAACCAAATAAAAGTAAAATTAATATGCAAATTTTGTTTTTAATTATTCATGTACGGTGACCCAAAATCAAAAACCTGCATCAATTCAAAAAACGTTCAAAAATTAAATAAAAAAACAAGTTTTTTAACTGAAAGTAAGGAACAACGTTAAAACTTAAACAGAAATTATTCCGTATATGAAAGGGGCTGTCCCCTCCTCAACGCCTCGTTCTTTACACTAAAGTTTGACTTTCTCACAACTTTTATTTTTGTTAAACAATAAAAAATTCGTTAATCCCCCTCCTCGTCAGCAGCTACACCCAAAATATGCTTGTTTTGCTTTTTTTTTTTTGCTTTGGCATTCTTCAAGACAAATATTGAACTTTCTACCGTGAAAAGGCGCCTTTTATTATTTCTTCGCTTTCAATCTTGTATATACGTGACTGAAATATAGCCCCTTATAGAAAAGAATACTCCATAATCCTTCGTTCTGATGTCTTAATTTAGCTTAAATTCATTTTTATTATCGGAATTCAATCAAAATTAAGTGCACATGCCCCATCAATATTGGTCAAACATGTCACTTCAATACCTGACAAGTCTCACATCAATTTTTTCTAAACGGCAAAAATAAAGAAAAAAAACGGAATCGATATGTGACTTCTCAAACGAAAACAGCTGTCAAAGCAATTAAGAAATCCTTTCTGGTTTCAAATGATTTGCATAACCCACTTTCCGAATTTTGTACCGCAACAAATGGCCATCTTTGAAAGTATTAGCCTATTAAAGATTTTGAGGATTCTATGGAGAGGGGCATAGTCTTGTCAACTTGTAGAAACATTGGTACTGGTGCATTATGTGGGCACTGCTAAAGAAATCAAGTTTGGTTCATGCTAATGAAATGAAATAAAATAGGATGAATTTGCAATAATTTGTTAACAAATTTGGGCTATATATTTCGGCTCAACGGAATTGTTGTTGTCATTTTAATGACAAAAAAATATCATTTTAATAGCGGGGAACTTGATTTTAATAACCGAGTAATGGAAATTTTCTGCGGGAGCAAATTTGTACTAGGGGGAGGGGGCTGGTTATTTGTGGGGAAACTTCCATAAAGGATGGAATTTCTGTTTTTTTCTTTTCTGGGGGGAGATGCGTTAAACAAAAAAAACTAAAACTCTTTTTTTGAAAACAATTTTGAAGTTTTTGCCGCAATATCAGCAATAAGTGTTTTCAGCTATGGGTTCAAATCCCGGGCTGTGGGCTCTGGATCTAAAACCTATTTTGTAAAAGGCTTGATTTACTACGCAGATGCAAGCCCTACTTGAGCCTGAAAACGAAGCTAAAACCAATTTTGGCTCCCAAATTTTCGCAACGAAATTCCATTTTGTTTTTCCGAAAAATCCCCGAATCTTGAAGACTTGTCCCCGAAAACTCCCCGAATTTTTAAGACTTGTCCCCGAATTTGAATTTTCGAGAGTGGAAGCCCTGTATAGTATACCTGCATGATGCGTAAACACCAAAATTTGTTTACCTACATTTTTGTTACATTTTTACAAGTCAGACAAACATTTCGTTTTTGGGGGAGGGGGGGGGGGGTGTTCAACTCCCCCCCCCCCCTCCCCTGGGTACAGCCTTGTCCAAGGAAAAAAAAATTTGCTATTGTACAAGGAAACCAGTAACGAAAAACCTGTCAAATAGGCTATTTGCAAGAGACCGCTATAGATAAAACATTGCAAAGCTGTGGTTTCTCATGGAGTTACAATATTTAAACGATTGTTTTTTGGTGTTTAAGGGGGGGAGGTACCTAGGTTAGGTTATATATTTAACCTAAGTTTTTATTGTTTTAAAAATTAAGTTGTGTAACAGATTAAAACTTTAGCGTAAAGAGCGAGGCATTGAGGAGGAGACAGCCCCTTTCATATACAGAATAATTTCTGTTCGTTTTAAGTTTTAATGTTGGTCCTTACTTTCAGTTAAATTTTTTTTATTTAATTTCTGAACGTTTTGAATTAATGCAGTTTAGATTTTGGCTCACCGTACATGAATAATTAAAACGAAATTTGCATATTAATTTTACTTTTTTGGCTAAATGGCTTTCTCGAAATTTTGTTCTGATGTAACTTACGATTAACTTACGTAACGAACTTCTATATTCGTATGTTTTATTACGTATATTAGGGAGTTTGCCCCCCTAGTCGATACCTTGCTCTTTACGCTACAATTCGAGTTTTGTTCAAATCACAAACCCATGAATCACAAAAGCCGGTTATTAGAATAGATAGCTCTTTTGAAACTACTAAAAAAAACTCTAGTGAAAAGGGCGAGGTATTGACTAGGGGCGAACCCCCTCATATACCTAATAATTTCTGTTTGTTTTAAGTTTTAATGTTGCTCCTTACTTTCAGTTTAAAAAAACCTATTTTTTTTTAATTTCTGATCGTTTTTTAAATAATCCGCGCTCCCTTCATAGAAATGTCCCTTCCCCCAAGGAAACATCCTCCATGGAAGAATCCTCCCCCGTAACCCTTTCCTCCCCCTCCCCATCAGAAAAGAATCCCTCCTGAAAGCACAAAAATTCAGCTTAAACTTCCATAATGCATACTCTACTGTGACATCTTCGCCGGAAATAAATTTTTAAAACCTCTCTCTTAAATAAAGCTTTATATGCGCCTAATTTGACAAAATTCTATTCTGTCTTCAAATAGAGTATCATCACCCTTTCTTTATCAGACGTTTAAAATTATCAAAAAATCATCAATGATACCACTACCTAAAACGAACACCTGGGATAGCTACGCGAAAATTTATCATGCTCAACGGAATTGTTGTTGTGTCATTTTAAGGACAAAAAATATCATTTTAATAGCGGGGAACTTGATTTTAATAACCGAGTAATGGAAAATTTTCTGCGGGAGCAAATTTGTACTAGGGGACCGGTTTTTTGTGGGGAAACTTCCATAAGGGATGGAATTTCTGTTTTTTCTGGGGGGAGGTGGGTTAAACAAAAAAAACATAATTGGGTACTTACGCATTATGCGGGCACCGGCATAATTTACAAGTCTGACCATTATTTTTTTTTTTTTTTTTTTTGGGGGGGGGGGGGGGGGTCAAACCCCTAACCCCCCCCCCCCCCCCCCCCCCATGGGTACTACCTTGGCCAAGGGAACAAATTTGCTATTGTACAAGGAAACCAGTCACGAAACCTGTCAAATAGGCTATTTGCAAGAGATCGCTATAGATAAATGACTGCAAAGCCGTGGCTTCTCAATGAGTGTCAATATTTACACGATTGATTTTTGTGGTTTAAGGGGGGAAAAGGTACCTAGGTTAGGTTTGGTTACGTATTTAATATATGGTATGATTCCCTCCCCCCCTAATGTGCAAATATATAGCCCAAAATTTTTTTCTAAATTATTATAAATTCATCCTATTTTATTTTACATTCGTCCTATATATTTGGGCGGGGGCTTTCCCCCTAGATTTGTCACTCCGTTTTTGCAAAACCCATAAGCTAACGGATAACAGCTAATGGTGGCGGATCCGGGCAGTGGTGAGGGGGGCGCGTGCCCCCTAGCGAAGTCTAAGCATATCATATTCTTGATGCGCTACTTGAACGTCAAGTAAAGTGTATTCTAAGAAAATTTATTTAAAAAAACAAAGTTTTTCCGAAGGAAGTAAAGAGCAAAGTTGAAACTTAAAACGAACAAAAATTATTACTTTTACAGCCTATCTAACATATATCAATAAAACTAGTACAAATAAACCAACTAAATTGTGTTTCTCTATGCTTTTAGGATTATAAAAAACTAGCGCTTTACTGAAAACACAAAAGTCAAGTATAAAAAAACAGGATTATTGATTTAAGAATCAAAAGTGAGCATGTAGCCTAACAACACTAAACGAATCGAAAAGGCATTTCATAGTCTTACACCAGTCCTAATACTATCAAGATGGCTTTACTTCAACTTGTTTACAGACTAATTGTATGTCCTTTTCAGAACCAAAACGAGAGCCAGTCATTGAACTCAGCCATTGTGCAGAAGTAATACCAAATTAATGTAAAAAAAATAAAGCAAAATCCTAATCTGGATTGTTACTTTATTGTTTTTTTTTTTAATTTTTCTTGATGAAAATCTCAAGAAAAAGCCATTCCTAAATGAAAGTACCAAAAAGGATGTTTTTCCAAACATAGGAGGTGTGGCAAAAAAACCCTAAAGAAGCAAATACCCCTGCTCCCCAATTGACGGCACTACACATAGAATATACACGTATAAATTTTTCTGGTCCTTTTATATCTTCAAAATTCTTATAAAACAAAAAATTGCGAAGAAAAAAAGAATGTTTTGTTTTGTCTTCGCGGTTTTTTGTTTTATCATGATTAGCCAGTGTGGTCTCAGAAATTATTTACAAAATTCTTATTTTACATTGTCGTGTACAAGGAAGAAAAGAGATAAGGTTGTTTTATTTGATGTTTTCCAGATTTTTTTTTATTGTGAATATTTCATTTGTGTATTTCACTAGTTCAAAATTTCAATTTGAATTAGTTCATTAAGAAATACAGTGAACAAGCTATGCCAAAAGATGAACAAGATACGTCATTTCAGTACAAACTGATTAGTTGTTATTTCCAGCTTATCTATTTTTGTTCATTGCATGCCTTGAGCTTGATAACAATTAAATAAAAACAAGTTATTTTTCAAGAAGAAAGTAAAGTTTGACATTAAAAATTTAAACGAAAAGAAACTATTGCATATATGAGGGGGGAGGGGTATTCCGTGGGGAGTATTTTTCGGCAGAGGAGCATTTTCTGCGGGGTAAATTTTTGTGTGGGTGGGGGGGGGGAGATTTCCCGTTTTTTTTTTTTTTCTGTGGGAGGATTTTTTTTGTGGGGGGGGGGGTAAACAACTAAGTCCTTAGAAGCAGCATGAAAAACCAATATTTTTCAAAATTCCAAATTCCAATTTTCAATTTTTTTTTCAAAGTTGTCAAAATTCCCTTTTTAATTTAAGTTTAAATTTATTTGTTTAGTTTAGTTCTTATTTGTTTTAAGTTTTAATACTACCCCGTACTTATAGATTGAATTTGTCTATTTAATTTACTTATCTAGAAACCGCAAACAATATTTGTTTTTGTTTTTAAATATTATAATGAATTTCTGAGATTAATGACTTAATAAAAAATTGCTACTGGTATTTACAGTTCACATGTGTTCACCTATTTTTCTTTCTTTTTTTTTTTGAAAACAATTTTGAAGTTTTTTTTGCCGCAATATCAGCAATAAGTGTTTTCAGCTATGGGTTCCAATCCCGGGCTGTGGCTCTGGATCTAAAAACCTATTTTGTAAAAGGCTTGATTTACTACGCAGATACAAGCCCTACTTGAGCCTGAAAACGAAGCTAAAACCAATTTTTTTTTGGCTCCCAAATTTTCGCAACGAAATTCCATTTTTTTTTTTTTTCCCGAAAAATCCCCACGAATCTTGAAGACTTTTCCCCGAAAACTCCCCGAATTTTTAAGACTTGTCCCCGAATTTAAATTTTCGAGAGTGGAAGCCCTGTATAGTATACCTGCATGATGCGTAAACACCAAAAAGTTGTTTAACCTACATTTTTGTTAAATTTTTACAAGTCAGACAAACATTTTGTTGTTGGGAGTGGGGGTGTTCAAATCCCCCCCTGGGTACAGCCTTGTCCAAGGAAAAAAAATTTTGCTATTGTACAAGGAAACCAGTAACGAAAACCTGTCAAATAGGCTATTTGCAAGAGACCGAGCTATAAGGCCTGTTTTTTCACTCATCAATGTGCTAAGTTCTTACATCTTTGTGGTCGTTTTTGTGCAAACGTCTTTCACTCATCATTCTGCTCTGATCAGCGGTCTGAGAACAATGATGAGTAGATCATCAAAGTTCTCTCATCATTGTTCTATATGGCAAAACAGTGGCGGTCTTCACACTTTTTGCTAACATCAGTGAGCTGTAGATCTTATTTTGGCTCAACCGTACATAATAATTAAAACGAAATTTGCATATAATTTTCCTTTTTTTGCTAAATGGCTTTCTCGAAATTTTGTTCTGACGTAACTTACGAATTAACTTGCGTAACGAACATCTATATTCGTATGTTTTATTACGTATATTAGGGAGTTTTGCCCCTAGTCGATACCTTGCTCTTTTACGCTACAATTCGAGTTTTGTTCGAAATCACAAACCCCTGAAATCAACAAGCCGTTAATTAGAATAGATAGCTCTTTTGAAACTACTAAAAAAAGACTAGTGAAAAGGGGCGAGGTA
>CM051269.1:1064580-1232493 GCA_027921565.1 Artemia sinica | reverse complement strand
TAGAACTTACACACCCTAAAGCAGCTCCTATTTCCTGCTTAATGCTACCAATGAATGCTACAACCCAAACTGAAGCACAAAATGAAATAACCACCTTTACTGAACCTACTGATGCAAAAACTGGTCTAGCTATGTTTATGAACTTGATCAGATTAATGACCCATTAACCAGGAGGAATGCTGAAATTCAGCTTCTGACTGAAAAGGTAAAAAGTATTGGCAAACATGCCAATAAATTAATATCTGATCTTAAACTAGAAATCTGTGGTGAAGACCATGAAATTGTGTGTCTGAAAACACAAACGTGAGAGAATGAACAATCTAAGTCTCCCAGGCCAGCAAAGCATGCTGTCAATTAAAATTGCTACCACCAATATTACCCCTGAACCTATGGCAATATTTGAACATTGTATTACAATTTTTAAAAATAGATCTGATGCAAGCAAGTTTGTCCAACTGCCAAACGGTGTCTGAATAGATCTGAAGCAAGCAAATGTGTTAAAATGATTTTGACAGGGAAGTACAACCTAGGAGACAAATGTAATTTTGGACATGCATATAACTTAAGCGTTTTTTTGTGCAGTGAGTGACAAGCTTGTAGATAAAATTCCAGCAAATAATGACAAGAATGCCGCAGTGATTACCAAGTTTTTTGGACAAATCATCAGCAGATGATGATGTTTGTATTTTTTTTTTGAGAAAATAGCCAAATATAAAAAGAAAGAAAACGTGAGAAAAAAGCAGAAAAGAAAATGTGATATGTAAATATTTTGATTGCAAGTTTTGTAAACAACGCAAGTTTTTACATATATGTCGTGATTTTATTTTGGGTATTTGTAGGGATGACAAGTGCAGTTTGCTTGGATGGTTGGATGGAAAGGTTGGATGGATATGCTTACCATCCAACCTTTTTTAGGGCAACGCAGAAAGCCCCCATGACTCCCTCTGGTCTGTACTGTTTTACCACCAGCCACCCCCCGTCCTATTTCTAATCACAGCTGGTTTCATTCTCGTCCCTTTGCTCCGCCCTTGTTTTCCCCGTTTTACCCCCCCCCCCCCCTCCCCACTCTCCCCCTCTATCTGTGGGGGGGGGGGGTCCCAGCTCACCCCCTCCCAGCTCAGAAAGTTTCCCAGCTCCCCTCCCCAGCAACTATCTAGAAACCATTGTTTAGAGCAGGCGCGGTGCTTTGCTTGCACTAGTGGATCTTGTGATTGTGATATGGGAGACCAACTTCACTTTTCTGCTCTTCAAATTTTCTCAACTTGCCACAAGTCCCATAACAACAGCCTCACAAAGAGGACAAAGATTTAAGAATACCTGTCATCTGAATTTTCACTACCAAATGCTAATGCTGAAAGTCTCAACACAGATAAGGTAGTTGAAATAGAAACCCTAGCATGCATCCTTAAGTCAACTGTACTGGTGGTAACAGAAGTCCACTGCCAAAACATTCAATCTTCCTTTATGCTTAGACCAGATGTTATTCCCTTGGGAAAAAGAGGCAGTGGCGTTGGAATCTTTGCCCATGAAAAGTTAGCTACAAGTGTTATTGATGTTCCATATCTTGAATCCCACAACAGAATAATCTGGCTAAGAATTCAACCTAAAAGAACTTCCAAGGAGAATCAATGGTTTGACTGCATGTGCTTTCTATTACTGGCTAGCCTTATAAAACAGAAGAAAAGGTTTCTCTTGAAAAGCTCCACCTTAGTGCTTACTAGGTTTAAGGTAAGTGGCCCAGATGTGCAATGTTTGTTCTTGGTGATGGTAGTGAGCTGAAACTGTGAAATTTTTACGGGGCGTTTGACTTAATCATACAAATATTACAGAAGTCCCTAGTCCCACTGACGGCCTGCTCCTGGTGGTAGTTACCATTTCTCACTTGAGCTAAACCTGTTGAACAGCATGAAAAGTATGTACATGACAAAAGAGATAACCAGCCGACCAATCACTGATACTGGTTTGTTTGAGTTTGGGAACTGGGTAACTCAAGAAAGTTGGATAGATGTATTGAATGCAAGCACTGTTGATTCAAAGCATCAGTTCTTCAAAATACTCTACTAGAAAAATTTTGCAGTTACTTCCCCAAGAGAAAAACCAAGTCCTTCTCCGCCAACTGTCCATACATTTCAAAGGATGTTAAAAAGCTGATACCTGAGAAATGAAGATTATTCAAAGAAGGGAAACATCAGCTAGCTATTCTTTTGAAGAACAAAATTGGCGAACTGAAACGCCAGACAGCAAAAGACTACTATCAAGGTAAAGTAAATGATTTGTTTCAATCCAAACCCCAACAGTGGTATAAAGAAGTTAAAAAACTTGTAGGAAAAGAAATAAATGCGTCAATTTCAACTTGGATGATACAGATGCCAAATTGGCCTACCAACGTAACGTCCAGCTGACTAGTATTGCACAAACCCTACCTCCCATGCGCCCAGATGAGATACCACAGCCACCTCCAGACTATCAGGACCTCCCAACAATAACAGTGAAAATGGTGACCAAAAAACTTAGAATGCTAAAACAAACAAGCGTCACGCCAATTGATATCCCAATGTAAATCATAAAAGCATTCCCAGACAAACTTAGTCAATCACTTTCAAATTTATTTTACCAGATCACCATGTCTGGTAGCTTCCTGTCTATGGAGGAAAGGATATGTGATACCAATACCTAAAAAAGACGCTCTGGAGTTCTACCAATCACTCTTACACCACTATTTAGCAAAGTCTATGAGCAATTCCTCTCATTCTGGCTAAAGAAAAAATCATCAAACATGGTAGATCCAAAGTACTTTGGTAGTCTTCCCAAGACCTCAACAGCTCACTATTTGGTAAGCTTTCTGGACAAAATCCTCAAGAACCTAGACAACCCTGGCTAATGGATAAACCTCATAGCATTGGATCTGAAAAAAATCTTTTGACCTGATCAACCACAGTAAACTCATCCAAAAGTTATTTACAAGTTATAGTATCATCCCGCTTTAGTTCAAATCATTGCCAGCTTTTATCTTGGAACCTGTCTATGGAGGAAGGATTGAAAGCTAAAGCCTCTGGAGTTCTTAGGCATATAAGTGCCCCCTCTCATCATCTAGTTTGGTAGTTCCTTCAAAAGGAACTCAACCATATGGTCTCTATTTGGTTCTTGTCATTTCTGGACAAAAACCTCATAGCATTGGATTGAAAAAAACTCTTTTGTGATCAACACAGTTAAAAGTTTATTTAGAGTGCATCCCAGGCTTTAGTTTCAAATCATTCCAAGCTTTCAATTGAAAGCAGCAAAGCTTAATTTAAGAGTGCATACTAAACCAAGGTTCAAATCTAGTTTAGAGGTTCCACAAGGAACCCTTGGTCTTCTTTTGTTTGTCTTGTCATTTTCAACGAGCTGGCAGAGTCCTATCCAGCAAGACGGAAGTGCGTTGATGATCTATCATTAACTGACATTTGCCACAAGGACTTCCCAAGCAACGGGTATGGTATCATTGAGGACATTAAGAACTAGGCTGCCAGTAACAACATGGTAGTGAAGTTTCATTAAGGTGTTCCTGTTGGGCATCTGCTGAGGTTCTACTTTCTTTTATTATACCTATCTTAGAATATTGTTGTCAAGTAATGCATTTCTCCCTTACTCTTGGCCAGTCAGAGACATTGAAGCAATTTCAGTACTATGCCCTGCTTGTGGCGTCTAAATCTCCTAAAGTCCCCTATATATCGCTCCTCCAAGAATTTAAACTTCTTACCCTTGAAAAACTTAGTCTCAAGTTGGGAAAGGGTATCCTGAAAAATTCCAACCTCTGTGATATACTTCCTCAGGATTTTCCCCCTTTGCAGACAATGATTGCAAAGGTCTGTTGCTGAACCTATACCAAAAATACAACGAGTATTTACAAACCCATGCAAGATATGAAAAAAAGTTTTGTGCCTGGGGTTTTATTTGCCTTATAACTAGATGCCTAATTTTATATATAGATGTATGATATTTTAATTTTTGTCTTTTTAAAAATTTTTTTGACTGTTTAAGCATTGTGAAAATTGTATTGGTTTTGACCATGTCACTGAATGTGAAAATTGCATTTTGTATGTGTAGACTTTTTGAATTATTTACTATTTTAGTAACAAAAAAAAAAAAAAAAAATTGGCCCAATCGTGTAAGCATTGTGAAATAAAGGAGATTTTTATCTGATTTGATATTTAGATATAGTGTCCACGTTTTGCATTGTCAAAATATAACAAAGGCTTCAAGAGATGGTGTTCCAAGTCATGACTAAGTAGAGTTATCCTGTTTTGAAGGAAACTTTCGACTGTGGTTCCAAAATGCACTGTCTAATCATTGGTGCCTTTACCCTACTTCAGACAAGAACTTTCAGCAGTTGGAACAAAGTTTTGTCAATATAATATTAGCTGCCATTTTAATTTAATTTATCAAGAAAAAAGCCAATGTGGTTACATTTTAGAGAAGATCAGACGTATCTTGATGCATTTGTGCTGATCCCAACTTTCTTTTGCAAAAATATAACCAAGTAATGACAGTTTGAGCATTACATAGCTACAAAAAATGTCTGGATCTCATTTTGTGTCAAAAACTGATTAAATTCAATGTTCTTTTCTAATCTGGGTATATTGGATATATAGTGTCCACGTTTCACATTGTCACGATATAACGACGGCTTCGAGAGATGGTGTTCCAAGTCACGATTAAGGAGAGTTATCCTGTTATGCAGGAAAATTTCAACAGTGGTTCCAAAATTGCACTGTCAAATCATTGATGCATTTACCGTATATATGGAATTTTATTGGTAGCTGACTAGTTGGATATTTTAACCACAAGTTATATCTGGGATCTTAATTGCAAACTAGCCTAGTTAACTATTGCAAAGTGTAGGCTTATATAAAATTCTGTCGATAGCTGACTAGTTGGCTAATTCTTTGGTGAAATCTATATATAAGTGAGGTCTAATATCTAACTAGTCAGCTAGTCTAAACATTTATAACTGTTGCCTCCTCTCAAATATATTGGCTGGTGATGCCTGTGGTTTGCACCAAATCCTTGCTGAAGTAATCCTTTGGAAGTAATCTTTGGAATCCTTGGTAATCCTTGGAAGTAATATACTTTTATTTCTTAGTCCCAGGTTACCAGTTACCGTTATTTCCATTGCCCCCACTTCTACTCATTCCCAGCCCTCACCCTGTGGAACCGGATACTTCCTCTTGTAAATATCAATTTTTTATTTTGGACAACAGAAATAAATTGTTGAATCTTATTAAATTACTTATAAAGTGTCGTTGCCACAAGTTAGTGTTTGTGAGTAGTAACTCAAGTTATTATTTGTGGGTAGTAAGTAGTTTCCAAAAATTGTGAAAACTCTTTTACAACTATCATAATAACTTAATCACATATTCGATATCATAATAACATATTCTTAAGAAAAATTTAATTAAGAAAAAAATATTGCTTAACTTAATATCCTCTCTCCCCCCTCTGATGGATAAATGCAGTGATTTATAAATATTTATGATATTTATTTTGTTAATGTGACTCATTTATTCTTGTTAATGGATTAGTATTTGGTGTAAAACAATGGAGACAAATAGATTTGCACTGATAAAAAATATGGGTTGAACATATAGAGCAGACAGTATATTTGTCTATCAGAAGAGGGGGGTGCTTTAAGGGGGGGGGGTTATATTTGGGGGATAAAGTGAAGCAACACAGTCATAGGAATGAAATGAGTAAGTATTTTATTAGGGCTTTAGGGATTTTTCATTGTTGCTTGTAACAGTTTTATGATCATTTACTTAGAGCTAGATCTTCCAATGCTTAGTGCAACATAGAGTAGCACTTGCTCACATCGGCGCTAGGCAATCCTCAGATCACAGCTCATTGAGTGATAATTGTAGAGCTCTGGCGTTATGTTTAATGAAAAAAACCAATGGTGATCTGTTGTCTACCAGTTTACCAGGTCTACCAGATCTGTTTTCTTGAAGCCCTGAGAGGTCCATGACCAAAATCACAGTGATGTTGTCCTTGTTTCATTGATACAGCCCTGGCATCACTACTTTCTGAAACTTTGTTTGTTTATTTTTTTTTGTGTTTTACATGAGAAACCTGATCTAAGGGTCAAGGACTATTTTCACCCCAACTAGTTGCAAGTACTCTGTAGGAAATTGTTCTCAAATCTAATTGATCTTTTTTCTACAGAATTAAATATTTCTCTGTATTTATAATGAGGAGCAATTTCAGCTAAAAAGACTACTTAAAAAGAAAGTAATTTGTCTATTTTAATAGCATGTGAATTGACAAATCATGTGATAAGTTGACTATGTACCTGGCTAAGTGCTAAACAATCACCATATTACAAACTGTAACCCTCAGCTTAAGAGTTTTAGACAGCAACAAATATTGGTAGGATTTTTTGTTATTTCCTTGGATTTTGAGAAAGGACATGATAGAGATATGAGCTACAAAACATCATTTTGGACCCTAGTTTAGACTATAATTTATTCTTGAACTGTCAATCTTCTATTGTTCAAACATTTCCAAGCTGCAAAGAGCTATTATTCTACAATTTTAATTTAAAGTTTTTTGATACTTAAAAATAGGGCCTATAGAAGTACAGTTAGATTTTATAAATACGTTTGTTAAACCTCTATTTATACCTCTCTTTAATAATACAAAATGAAAAGAGAATATTATTCTATTGATTTAGACTGTTGAACCTTGTGAACCTCATCCTTTTTCTTTATCAATATAATTTTTGTTTTACAGTTTACAACATCAGTTATTACAGATTGCCTAATTTCTAGGGACCTTTTGATCTCCTGTGTAGGAAGGACCAATTCCAAGCGTTTTTGATAGTATTCTACATTTTATAAGAGACTTTAAGTGTATTGGAAGAATTGGTTATTGACTCACCTCTAATTCCAAATATGGCTGAAAATTTCACTCTACCTGAAGCTTCTGATATTAAGAATGGTAGGTTATCTAATTATTGTTCTGCTAACAACATAGAAGGAAAATATTTCCTTCTATTTTCTCACTTTAAAAAATGTTAAGTAAAACAAATGAAGAAAAAGTAACTGTATCTTTTTCGAGTTGACATCAAGGTAGAAAATTTAATGTGTTACGGCAGGATAATTTTCAACTGCAGGAATTTGAGTCGCATTGGTACGGTAGCCGCGAGAGATAAAATAAACATGGGGGGGGGGCTCAAGGGGATTTGGTAAGAAAAAGTAAAACTTGGAGGGATAAAGGGAGGGGAGGGAAGATGGTACTGGAAAAGGGAAGTGGAAACAGAGCGTGTCTGGGCAAGGAACTATCTATTTTGACAAAAAAGATTATGAATGCCCAACTAGTTGGCCACTTCCTAGACTTTGGAGATAGGATTAAACTTACAAGGGGAATGCTTTTTGAGGTGAACAAGCAAGAGGGTGTTGGGGACGGGTCAATTGGATTAAAAATGGTCTGTAAGGGTATGGTGACGGAACAAGAGCAGATTCCGTGGACGTAGAGAAACTTCTTTAGGCATATTGAATTGTCCAACATCGGGCTGGGAGGAGGACATGATTGGAGGTAAAATGTTAAATGATCAAGATGAGAAGGGGGTTACGGAAGGTTTCTACCTTGCCCTTAAAAGAGTGGGGTTTTAAACTTACTCTCCACTGTTGCTGGTAGATGAGCAACATTTCATGATTCATCAATACAATATAAAACAGAACAAATGTCAACAAGGTCAAAACTGCACTTATGAGACACGGAAATACCTTAATAATAAAGTTACGACAGATACGTCTATATAAAAAACTTTCAGTGTTTACGAAACTCGTTAAAAAACACAATTAAAATAGCTACAAATCATATTTTCTTTTTTGATTATTCTAATGTAAAACAAAATTCAAAATGAAATTTTGATGTCAATAGATGTATCAAAAGAATTGGCTTATTATGATGATTCCTAATAAATAATATTCATTAAGTTTAGTCTTACCAATCAAAAGCTACAAGCCTGAGAAAATTTGCCTGATTTTACAAAAATGGAGGTAAGTACCCCTAAAAGTCATGAAAGCTTAATAAAAGTCACACCATCTGATTCAGCGTGTCAGATGACGCTACTGTAGAGGTTTCGAGCTCCCATCCACAAAATTTGATACTGTGTTTTTTTTGCCAGAAGTATAACTGATGCGTGTTTTTTTTTTTAGGGGTGATCGTATCGCCCCAATAGTTTCAGAATATTGAGAGAGGGTTCATTTGAACGGAAGTTAGAATGTCCTTCCCCCCCCCCCCTCCAAAGTCGTCTGCTCAAAATTTAAAAATTACTCACTGAGGTAATTTTTCTTTGATGAAGGAAGTTTCTGGGGAGTGGACTTTCCACGGGAGATTTTACAATGGGGCATGTTGGTAGAATATCTATTCAAAATTCTTTCTATTTGTCTCACTTTCTCTGTTCCGACTAAATATTGTACATGTGAAGATGTTTAGAGAAATGGTAGGCGAACTTATTAGCCAAAGAGGCAAGTATGAACATTACAATAATTTTTAAAGAATTGGGAGCTAAATCTCCTTCTTTAGTTAATTTTTTTGGTAATTGTTTATTATACGCTACACACTCGAGAAGCGAAGTTAGGTTGATCCTGATGAAATATAACCAACGTACCTTGTTATGAAGCAGAAGATCAGGGTTCTCACTCTCCATTTCAAATAAAAAATATTTGAATTGGTGATGATTAAGAACTTTAAATAAAATGGAGCTTATAATAGTAATAGCTAATTCCATGAATATTCAAATTTCTTCCAGAAATGCTTGTGCACGAATGGCTTGATGTGCTTTAATGAATTGTGCTTTGGCCCCATCTGTTAAAATTCGCATAATTTTTATCGAGGGGACTATGATGCTTATCTATTTATTCAATTATATACAATTACAATTATATTCAACTATTATATACAATTACAGTACTTGCGATATTTTCTCTCGGGTCTGACCTTTGAGTGGTAATAATCCTAAAAGCTCTTATTTAGGCCCTGAATGAAACATAAATCTTAAAAAAAAGTGAAACTTGTGCTGTACCATTTATGTCACAAGACTTGTCAGTCGCTATTATTAAGGAGGAATCAGTTTGAGATCTTCAATATTCTGTGTGTTTATATTTGAACAAATTGTAATTGTTCTGTCTTTAATGGTTTTGGAAGACACTTGTAGCTTGAATTTTCTTCAAAATATCTGTTTTTGCTCTTAAAATTTTTCAACTTAAACAAAAAATTATACATGTTCCCGGTTTATAGTAGAATTGAATTTATCAAAATAAAATGCAACTTTTCTTACGAAGTTTTTTTTTTTAATGGAAATATTATTGTGCCAGAGTCGCACTTAAAAGACCAAAAAGCCACACAAGGCTCAGGAGCCTGTTTTCTAATTTTGTTTTAGGATCTCATTACATAAAATTTTCTTGAAGAACAAGGTGTTCTATTTACATCACTCTATTTTTTGGCACTACATTTTTGCCCTAAATTTACTAAATACTCTTTTTGTCAAATGTATATACATTTTGTTAAAATTGTTTTATATCCCTGTTAATTTATCTTTTTAGAAGTTGATGATGCTTTACCAAGTGACATTAAGAAGCAGGTTGACAGTTCAGACCCATTTATGTTTCCCAAACTTGAAGTTGGTCCAATGAGCACTTTTCCCAGCATTTGGCATCATGTAAATTTGAACCTGAGTCTCAGGAATTTGGCTCCTCATCTAATACTGATCAAGGTAAAATTTCAGAGTTCCTGGATCAACTAAATAGAATATTAATAGCTAAAATTCGACTGAAAAAGTAAAATCTTAAACTCTAACTTGAATACTACTACTTACGACTGAATGCAGAACCAAGCTGCCCTAAGCCAAGAGACGTACAAATGTCTCTTTGCGTTGGACACTACTCACAGTACAGTCTCATTAGCATATCGAAAAGTTTGGAGCTTCCAAGTTTGCATACTTTTCTAGGGATCTTTAAAAAAAAGGGCAAAAATATTTCTGACACTTGAAGTTACAGGCTAAGGGAAACTGGGAATATCTTCAGAAATAGAGCGCCATTGCTAGACCTGGTAGATGATTACTATTCAGTATTAACCAGGGTCGTGTTTAGGAGGTTTGAAACCCCCTGCCGAAATAATTCTTGGATTCGTAAAATGGTTTTTTAAATGCAGGAATAAATAAACAATCTTAACTCCTCAATCCCCAAAAGATTGGGGTTTTTTTTAGCAGATAAAATCTTAAGTTCATTTTGCATGTTCAGTTTTTTTTAGCTTCGCGTAACGATCTTGAGGTCTCACTTGATAGTCTAATTAAACGACATGTAAGCATGAAGAAAAGTACCTAGAAAAAGATGAAGATCTTAGAGCCTTGAAAATTTTTTAAGCAAGAAAGTCTATGTATTATATCCTCGTTCATTGAGAGGAACCAAAGTAATAACTTTAAAATAAAAAAAAAAATGCATAGATAGATAGATATATAAGTGCATTTAAAGGAATTTTCATTCACAATTTCACTTTCACTAAAATTATTTTTGCACCCTTAGCTCTCTGAAACTTAAAAAAAATCTTTCATTTTGCTTAAGTTTTCAACTAGGACAGTCAAATCATTAACAAAATCTATGTCTGGGACAAGTTTTACGTTCTCTTTTTGATTCCATGCTCCCTTTTAGCTTTTACAGTATTTGACAAAGTCCATCACACATCACAACTGATCCGTAAAAGATGAGCATAAAACGTAACCCCTCTTGACTCCTGATTAAGTAATAACCACAGCAATGTTATCAGAGACAATATTTTATCGTTATCTATAAAAAAAAGGCCATAAGCTTCAATTTTTTCCAGGGGCACTTCCTATAGAAAGTTGGGTCTTGTAAAATCGGAAGGGACTCATTCAGTTGGAAATCGGAAGTTCTAGTGCCATTTTTGAGAATGAAAAGAGATTGTGCGAGATGAAAGAGATTCTTGAGATGAAAAGTGCAACTTGCCCCCTGCCCCCTTCACGCTGTCTTTTCCTCAAATGCATTCAATCAAAACTTTGTGATAACCATTTTGTTCAAAGTAGTTCTAAAATAAATTAAAAAAATCTTTCGGGTCAACAAATTCCCCCAGAACCCGGAGGTACGTGTTGAAAGTTATTCTCTGGGTGTATATAAGGTTTATATAGAAGGGTTGGTCGAATAAACTTTGGAGGGGCTAATTTGATTGGAAATTGAAAGTACTCTTTTTTTTTTTAAGAGTCAAAATCTATAGGAGGGGAACTAGACCCCTCGCCCCTGTTTCCCCAAATGAATCCGATCAAAATATTCAGATATATATTTTTTTTTTAAAACAGATCAAAGATCAGATGACAGAAATCCTGGGTTGACACAACCCTTCCAGAGCCTGGGTGCACGTGTAAAAGTTGTACCCCGGGACATATAAGGTTTTTTATACAAAGGGTGGTCGTATAAACTTTGGATGGGGCTTGTTTGATTGGAAATTGAAAGTTTTAGTACCCGTATCCAAAGTGAGAAGCGATCGGAGGGCAAAATAGCCTCTCCCAATGCCCTCTTTTCCCCGAATGTATCCCATAAAAATTTTGAGATACCCATTTTCTTAAAGATAGTTGAAAGATCAGATAATCTTTCACGGGGAATACAAGGTTTTTATACAAGGGGTGGTCGTAACTTCGGAGGGGGCTCATTCGATTGTAAATTGAAAGTTCTAGTTTCCTCCTTCAGAGCGAAGTGATTGGAGGGCAACTAGTACCCCCCCCCCCCTCTCACGCTCTCTTTTCTCCAAACGCATCCGACCAAAATTTTTAGATTGCCATTTTGCTCGAAATAGTCCAAATATCAGATAACAAAAATTTTGGGGTAGACAAAACCCTCTGGAGCCCGGGGCAAGTGTTGTAAGCTATTCTCCGGGGGCATATAAGGTGTTTATGGGAGGGGGTGGTCGTATAATCTTTGGAGGGGGCTCATTTGATTAAAAATTGAAAGTTTTAGTCCCATTTTAAGTGTCAAAATTGGTCGGAGGGCAACTAGCCCTCCCAAGCCCTTTTTCCCAAGTAAATTTGATCAAATTTTGAGATTGTCATTTTGTTCAAAATAATTCATGGATCATATAGCAATGTCTCTGGGGTTGACACAGCCCTGCAAATTTTGGGGTCAAGGGTTGTAAGTTATTCTCCAGGGGCATATAAGGTTTGATGTAAGGGGATGGTCGTATAAACCTTGAAGGAAGATCATTTGATCGGGAATTGAACGTTTTAGTTCGCCATTTTATGATTCAAAAATGACTCTTAAGGCCCAAAAACTCTTAGGCCCCAGGGCCTATAAGGTTTTATGGAAAATACAGCCGTATAAATTTTGAGGAAGCTTATTTGATTGAATAATCAAATAATTTTTTAAAGAAGGTGTTCTATGGGCATAACTTTTTTTTCGGAACTACATCTTTGTCTGAATTTACTTAATTTTCTTTTCGTAAAATGTATATACACTGTTGTCAAACTCCTTTTATATCTGTTTTAATTATGGTTTTAGAAGTTGCAGATGCTTTACCAAGTGGCATTAAAAAGCAGGTTGACATTTCAGACCCTTTTTGTTTCCCAAACTAGAAGATGGTCTGACGACTACTTTTCCCAGCTTTTCGGTGTCACGTAAACTTGAACCTGAGTCTCAGGAATTTGGTTCGACATCTATCAGTGATCAAGTAAAAAATTCAGAGTTCCGGGATCAACTTAATAAGATAACAATGACTAGAATTCGACTAGAAAAAGTAGAATATTAGTAATATAGAATTAATAATTAATAGAATTAATAAAAAAGCAAATTAGAAAAAGAAAGAGTAAACTCTATATTGAATGCTATTACTTACTACTAAATGCGTCCCCACCATCAGGGGACGACATAAATAATTTTTTGGCCGGAAATGGACGGGTTGTTGCCGGAATTGGACGATCTTTTGCAATATGTGATGTTTCATCCATAGAATGTGTCATAGCTATCTCAGTCTTTCACTTATTATAGCCCTTGTAATAGGGATAGAACTAAATTTCTTGTACAGCTTTCTGATTGAAATACGGTCAGTCAGACGGGTACCCAAAAGAATATGTATTTCTCAAACAACAAACCAGAAAATCCTCCTCCGTCTTTGGTACTGCCCACATTTCAGAGCCATATTTGACCACTGTTATCACTGTAGCTTCCAGTATTCAATTCTTGGTTTGGAGGCATATTTTTCTTCTATTCTTCCAAATTTTTAAATTTTCTCAAAAACACTGTGGGCATTGTCTATTCTTCTTTAACATTTTCATTGCATCCACCACCTTTACTAATAATAAACTTACTTGAACTTCACTTGACCACTTACATTACAATGGCTTCCCAATCTCTAATCTTTTTTATTTCTATTTCAACTCCAATTTCTAATCTGGTTATTTTATTAAGTACGTCACTTCTTTTAATTTTTCTATACTTTATTCAACGATTATTCCTTTGTCATTTCACTGTTTATATCCTCAGCATTGGGTTGTGGGTCGCTAAAATTTTAAAATGTAGATTTTACGGAATTACGTGAAAGACAGGGAAACGGAGAAAAAGAGGCTAATAATAGACATAATCATAGGAAGAGCTTCCAAGCACCTCAACAATAATTTCTTATAGATTTAATGCGTACGGTAATCCTCCAACTAATAATGGAAAACGAAAATGGATATTTGTACATCTCCAATCAAGGAAAAGCATAAAATCGTTTGAAGAATTGCCGACTGAAGATGCAAGGGACTTGTAAAAACTCTAAAAGACTAGGGCTGGACGATTTGAGTTTCGTTTGGAACACATGCGTTAAAAATCTAGAATTGAAACAAAGACAAATTCAGATACTTAAAAAGAGTTCGTCTACAGACTAATGGACCTAGAATGGAAATGGTTAGATATTAGAAAACATACATCAAATGAAACGAAATTAAAATGGGAGGCAGAAGTATGGGGATGGTACCATTACGCAGAAGAGAAAAATAGATTTTGATTAATTAGTATGACTAGAATTAGTACGATTTTAGCTTCCCAGAGTATTTTACTAGAAATAGTCCCAATAGAGGAAAACACACATTAAACAATATCTTGGATTGTAGCCGATAATAGCAAAAAAATTTATGCGTTTGCTGAATCTTACAAAGGTCAGTGAAACTTGACCAGAAGGTTGGTTTAAATGGCTGTTGATTCTTACTTACGTGCCGATTCTTACTTACGTGCCGATGATCAAACTTACGTGCCGATTTGCGTCATTAATAGATCATAAGTCACCCGTATCGACACAATTACAGCAGTATGTTATAATGGAGATAAGTATTCATGCTGATTAGCCTGGGTTAGAATATAAATTTCAAAGGATTTTTTTTACCGTTCTTAGAAAAATAGTAATTTTTTCTCTTCCATTATCTTCTCTTCCAAGCACCGTAGATTTGGTCCTGTCTGAGTAAGGCATTGGCAAAACTATTTTAGCTGCTAAAGCGACTTAAAAATCATGTGCTCAATTTTAGAAAATCTTATAAGTATTTTATAGGAAGTTTTTTATTTTCAGGGGTTAAAGTTCCACAAAGAGGGAGGGGGATATTTTCAGGCTTTTTTCCAAAACTACGTAAATCAAATTTTAAAACCCATTTTTAGATGAAAGTTATGAGCAACATTAAAACTTCAAATAAAAAAGAAATATTCCACATATAAGAGAGGTTACACAACCGTCTGCCTTTCAATTTTTAGACTAAAGTATTTTAATGCATTCCAAACGATTGTTATTCCAATTTAGCAGCCTTTTTTCTTTTCTTTTTTTTTTTTTTGTCAAAATGAAGATCTCGGAGGCGTGCTTATTTTGCTCCCATGAGGTAATCGTATCGAACAACCAATTGTCCTAAATTATCCAGAGAGGAGTCACTCGAACAACAATTAAAAGTTCTAGTGCCCTTTTTAAGTAACAAAACTGTTCAGCATAGTTTAAAAGTACTAGCATTTTGGGATAACCTCAACGTCTGCTGCCCATGGTAAAATGGCTTTTTCTTGGGATTTGTCATTTCTTTACTTATAGTATTTGCTTATACAAAGTTTACAGATATTTTTTTTGGGGGGGGGATTTCTGATGGAATACATTTTCCACCAGAAGAATTTTCCATGAAAAGAAAAATTTCTAGGGGTGAAGTTTTCGGGCCAGTTTACCTCTAAAACCGTGGAAATTATGACCCTAAAACTGATTTGATTTTTTAATCTCCCCTTCTGCCTTCACATTCAATCGAGCTTTAGGTAAACCAGCTCGTACTAACAAGCCGTAAATAAAGAATAGTCAATGTCACTGATAAGTGAAAATCCAAAAGTTTTTATTGAAATATAGGCAACTAAAATTCACAATTAAATCTTGGATTATTTTTAATGAATTCAAGTAAGCTGTAATAAAAAGAGAAAACCTTGTAGCTTGGTCTACAAAAAGAATTCTCAAATCCCACATTTTGAGCTAATTTCCAATGTCATTTTTTTCTTCTTAAGTGTGTCTAAGCCTTCCAAAAGGATTACATTTATAACAAAAAGAACAAAGATAATTCATTGCCATTCACGACACATGGAGGATTGACAGTTTATAAGAACTTAAAAACAATCAAATTATTAGTCAAAGAATCTGTCAGAAGACACTCATCCAAAGGCAAAATGTAATCATATTCGAAAGAGAACAATATAAAATTATTTTGCATGCTTCAAAAGACTTTCCTTAATTAAAATGCTACCACATTCCAGGATTTTATTTACAAAGGCTTTGACAGGTAAATCAATTCAGTGGGCTTAGCCAGAATAGAGTTGAACACTCGTCTTCATTACCAGTATTCTTACTTGTGCAGTTGCAAATGTTCAATATTTAGATAAATGAAATCAAAGTATAACCTAGAACATACAACTGTTTAGGCCGAAATTTCTACTCACTTATTCAGACAACAAAAAGAGAAAAAAGAGTAGATAAAAGTAGATAAAACCACAAGAACAAAAATAAAAAGTAAGGCTGAAAGGTTCCAAAACTGTGCCTTTGATAACACAACCCTCTGAAGCCCCTGCGGATGGGTCTTTAAATTGTAAAATTTCCCATTGTTTATGTGTAGTATTTGTTATTGGGAAGTATACACGATTTTGGGGAAAGATTTATGCTTGGGATGGGTTTTTTGTAGATTTTGTTCCTGGAGAGAGAAATTTTCATGGGAAATTTTACATTAAGGGGATTTGACATTTGAAATTATTTTTATTTGTTTTACTTTCTCTTTGTCAGGTTTGTTTTGCATGTGGAGATGTTCCAGGGGAATTTTTGGCGTGATTTGATTTCTGCGAAAAATTTCGTGGAAGGGGGGATTTCTGAAGTGATCGGAAAGATGATTAGAGCTTAAAGTCTGTTTTCAAATGAAAATATGCTGAGGATAATTTAAGATACGATAACGATGGCCACCCTTTTAAAGTATCTGGTTCTGCCTGTTCCCTCTAAATGGCATCGAACTTCGATAAACTTACACAAAATTTGTGTTATAAAAATGAAGTTTTCAGAAATAGATCTACAAGCCGCACAAGTCCCAAGAAAATTGTATTAAGCCTCATAACTTGCCTAAAACCTGATTTGTAATGTTGTAAACAAGTTAAACATCCAGTAAATATTGAGCAGTTCATCTAAAAGACCTACGAATAAAGTGAATTTTTTAGGCTTCTTCTGGATATAATAATTCCTTTTCTTGCATATTTAATTTAAGTCCTTTTATAACCCTTGAAAATAATATTTTCTATCTATAGTTTTTGGATATAAAAAAGGGCTAAAGCATTGGTTTCAAACTTACTAGTTCATTATAACAAAAAAAAAAAAAAATTCAAAAACAATTCTGCAATGTTTTTTAATTATCCTGTTCAGCCGGTTAAAACTGTCATTTCACCTGAATGTAAAAAAAAAATTATCACAGTTGACAGTATTTTAACCTTTTTTATACACAAAAACCATAGAAAGAAACCATCATTTTCAAGGTCCAAAGAATCTTAAAATTGAAGTTGCAAGGAAAGGAGTTGACGTTCCAAGAACTGCTCCATATTTACAAAAAACCACTGTCCTAAATTAAAAAAAAAAAATCCAAATGTGGCTTAAAATCCTATTAAAATCATCTGAATTGTGTTTTCTAAACCTAGAATGAAATAAAAGCTGACTCACAACAAAATTAAGGAAAATATCAATTTTTCAGCGATTAAGACAGGTAAAGACCAGTGTTTCAAGGTATTGGCAAAGCCTTAAAAATAGCCTTAAAGTCATAAATATCTTGTCAAGAGCTTGAAAAAACCTTCCTATAGTATAATGTAGTCTCTGAATTTTTTCCTGGAAGTTTCATTCTCCTAACTCAATAACTTTCCAAGATAAGAAGAAGCCCCTCTACTAGAGTTTTGCTGTAGATTATCTCTTAAATACTCTTTCAAAATGTAATGATTGATGCCACACAGTTTTTCCAAGCCCCCTCCCAATGGGGTCAGATATAATAGGCTTCTATTATATCTGATTATATCTGACAGGAATAATAGGCTTCTATTTTCGGACAAAAAAAATGACTATTTGCAATTTAAAATATATATATATCGAAATTTATTCCTTAAAGTTTTGATAATTTCTATTTATTGAAGTTAAGAAAGTGAAAACATTTAAAGTGTATTTTCTGTGAAGTAAAAATTATGTTTTGGTCTTGAGAAGGTATGGGGGTTTAAGAGTCAGGTGGGGTTTACATCTACAACCTCAGGTGGAGCCTTACTATGAAGGATGCAGCAGCAGTCATAAGGTATCTTAAGTAGCGTGCGGAGAGCAAATGACGGAGAATAAATCACACCATCTCTTAATTCATGTACAACATTGTTAGAAGAGTCTATAGTCATAACCGCCTCTTCTTAGCATTCTTATTTCCTTTCTTTTCGTTATTATTCTTTCCTTCATTATTTGCCTCCTTATTGTCTCTCCTTTCCTTGCAAGAAAACGGGAACAGATTATCCCTGTAAACGCGAAGCTCTTCAAATTTCAAATAAATGAGCTTGTTGTATTTGTTAGTAATATATGCCTTATTAACGATAATACACGAAAATAAAAGATACTTATTACCGTAATCTGTCAATTAAGACAAGCCACAACGCTAGTTACGATGAGGTTGTAGCTCATAAAAAAGCTTTTATTTGCCTCTTTTACTAGCACTGAGCTACTTAAGCGTTAAATCTAAATGAACAAAAATGCAGTTTTTTTTTCGGAAGTTTTTTCTCTGTTTATTATCTTGGCTTTTTAGCTTTTACCCCCCCCCCCCCTCCTGAATAATGCTCTGCTGTTGTGTAAAGATTTTCAGTAGTATAATGAATTATAGAACAAACAGATAAAGAAAAGAAAGAAACCTAAACTTAAATTGAGGTCAATTAAATTCTAAAAGATAAAGGAAGGAAGGGATAAAGAGAAAGAAATTGAGGGGAGAAAGAGTTGGAGAAAGAAATTTGAGGGGAGAAAGAAATAAAATCGGGAATCGGCTGTCAATTGTATAATATTTTGTCGGACTTTTTAAGTGTCAAGTGTATTAAGTTAGGTGTATGCACTGTTAAGTGTAGGCTTATATACATTGTTAAGTGTATATAAGTATAATATAATTTCTTAAACTCTTTATGATTGTAGAAGTGTTTTATCTGTTATATTTTTCTCCGGGTTGAATTTTAAATATTATTTTCTGTTATTTCTATTAAATGAAACAGTTTTTTAAATCATAAATTTTCATTCATCCAATGTTTCTCAATATAATATATTTACGTAATACTCTTAGCTGTAGTATTGACTTTTATTTTATTTTATCCCCTAATTTCAGAAGTAATGAATTCAACTATTTGTGGCATTGGTGGTGAAACTCAACCGAATCTCTTGCGTTGCAACTTATGCGGAAAGACAGAGAAATCATCTCTTATACTAGAACTTCATATAGACACTGGCTGTGAAAAGCTTTCACCAATAGAATGTGATATCTGTCCTGCTGTAGAGATTATATAAGCTTTGTGGCTCATTTTATTGAGTATCAAATGGGAGAAACAAGAAGATGTCCAATTTTTTTGCAAGAGAATATTCATAACATGAAAGAACATTTAATTTTACTGGGTCATTTTTCAGAAAACGAGTCTGAAATAGTATTACAGGGTGGTACCTCTCACGTTACTTCACAGAAATTGTCCACAAGTGTCAATTTAAATTCACTTGAGTTGAATTCTAGAGTAATGAATTCAACTATCTGCAGCATTAGTGGTGAAACTCCTATCCAGTGTGACATATGTAAGAAAACTTTTGCTTTTGCTTCAAATTTGACTACACATAAACGAGTGCATACAGGTGAAAAACCTTTTCAGTGTGATATATGTAATAGAGTTTTTGCTCAGTCGGCAAATTTGACTAGACGCAAGCGATTGCATACAGGTGAAAAACCCTCCCCGTGTGATATATGTAAGAAAACTTTTGCTAATTCGTCAAATTTGACTACACATAAACGAGTGCATACAGGTGAAAAACCATTTCAGTTTGATATTATTCAGAAGGGCTTTGCTCAGTCTGTATATTTGATTAGTCATAAACGAGTTCATGCAGGTGAAAAACCCTTCCAGTGTGATGTTTGTAAGAAAAGCTTTGTTCAATCAAGTGATTTGACTAGACATAAACGAGTACATACAGGTGAAAAAAACCCTTTCAATGTGAAGTTTGTAAGAAAATCTTTGTTCAATCAAGTGATTTGACTAAACATAAACGAGTGCATACAGGTGTAAAACCCTTTCAGTTTGATGTTTGTAAGAAAAGCTTTGTTCAATCAAGTGATTTGACTAGACATAAACGAGTGTACACAGGTGAAAAAACCCTTTCAGTGTAAAATATGTAAGAAAACTTTTGCTGATTCGTCAAATTTGACTACACATAAACGAATGGATACAAATGAAAAACATTTTCTGTGTGATATTTGTAAGAAAAGCTTTGCTGAGTCTGGATGTTTGATCAGGCATAAACAAGTGCACACAAGTTAAAAATGCTTTTAGTGTAATATATATGAGAAAAGGTTTTCTGAATCAGGCTCTTTGAATAAGCACAAAAGAATTCTTAGAAGGGAAAAATTTTCAAATATTATAGATTACATATTAGTTTTTGTGTTAAAAACTTGACAAATTTTATTTGCATTTTTGGAGTGACCACCCTATGTTGTCTTACAATTTTCAGGATTCAGTTAAAACTTCCACGAAATTTATTTAGGGGGGGGGGCAAGCACTCAATTTATCAATTGTCACAAGTCAGCTCTATTGGGGCCTGGAATTTAGAAATAGATTTTTCTGTTGGTGAAGATGTTGTCTTAATTAGTCTTTTGAGTGATCAAACAGTTTGTGGTAGCGAACTGTAAGTAAGGAGCGACCTGGCTCAATAATAACCAAAACTGTAAAAACCGGAATTTTTATATAAATAGATACATCAATAGAATCAGATTCTTATGCTGATTTCAAATATATTAATTTGATTAAGTTTAGTCTTACCCATCAAAAGTTACGCGCCTGAGAAAATTTGCCTTGTATTCAAAAAAAAGGGGAAAACAGCCCCTGAAAATCATAGAACTTTAATGAAAATTATCCAATCAGATTCAGCGTGCCAGAGAACCCTACTAAAGAAGTTTCAAACTCCTATCTGCGAAAATGTGGATTTTTGTATTTTTGCCAGAAGGAAGATGAGGGATGTGTGTTTATTTATTATTTTTTTTTTTCCAGAGGTGATTGTATCGATCCAGTAGTCCTAGAATATCGTAAGAGGGCTCACCTGAACGAAAATTTAAAGTTCTAGTGCCCTTTTTTAAGTGACCAAAAATATTGGAGGGCAACTTGGCCCTCTTCCACGCTAATTTTTTTTCCAACGTCACCCAATCAAAATTTTGAGATTGTCATTTTGTTCAACATAGTTGAAAACCTAATAAAAAGGTCTTTGAGGATGACTTAATCCCCCATAAATCCCGCGGAAGGGCTGCAAGTTTTGAACTTTGCCCATTGATTACATATAGCATTGGTTAATGGGAAGTATACAAACGTTTCAGAAGGGTTTTTTTTCTAGTGGTTGGGGGGTCGGAGAAGGGGTTATGGGGGGTGGATCTTTCCATGGAGGATGTTTCCTTGGGGAAAGGGACATTTCTATGAAAGGAGGTGCCGGATTTCCCAGCATTATTAAAAAAAAGACGATAAGAAATTAAATATAAAAAAAAGTTTTTTCAACTGAGAGTAAGAAGCAACATTAAAACTTAAAAGGAACAGAAATTATTACGTATATGAGGGGGTTTGCCTCCTAGTCAGTACCTTCCCTTTACACTAGAGTTTTTTTTAGTACTTTCAAAAGAGCTATCTATTCTAATTAACTGGCCTCTGTGATTCGAACTTTAGCGTAAAGAGTTAGGTATTGACTAGGGGGTGAACTCTGTAATATACGTAATAAAAACAGACGAATGTAGAAGCTATTTACGTAAGTTAATTCGTAAGTTACGTCAGAACAAAATTTCGAGAAAGCCATTTAGCAAAAAAAAGTAAAATTAATATGCAAATTTCGTTTTAATTATTCGTGTACGGTGAGCCAAAATCAAAGCTGCATTAATTCAAAAACGTTCAGAAATGAAATAAACAAAACAAGTTTTTTTTTCTAATGAAACTAAGGAGTAAGGTAAAGGATGCGGCACTAGACCCTTAAGGTCCAAACCGGCGGTGCTGATCTCCGTTTCGTGGCCCTTCAGCCAGGAAGTGCAATGGGGGGCTGGGGGCCAGCCAACCTATGCTTTCGCAAACCCTTCCTGTTTACCTTCCCCAGATTTCTCCAGGTACCCATTTAGAGCTGGGTTGACTCTGGCTAAGCTTACAGGGTCACACCACTGACCCGCGTCCCAAACTAAGAAATTGACAACACCAGGGATCGAACCCGAATTCTCGGATTCTCAGCCCAGCGCGCGTCCACTTAGCCAGAACGACTAAGGAGTGACATTAAAACTAACAGAAATTATTCCGTTTTTCTGTCAAACAACTTTATTTTTTAAAACAATAAAAAAAAAACGTAAAGAGCGAGGCGTTGAGGAGGGATCAGTCCCTTTCATATACGGAATAATTTCTGTTCGTTTAAGTTTCAATGTCGTTCCTTACTTTCAGTTAAAAAAACTTGTTTTTTATATTTAATCAAACAAGAAGCCAGGTGAAAAACTGGATGCAATCCAACTGGATAGTTTTGTAATGAAAGTTTCTTAAGAGTCACTTTTTATGGATGAAGCATGGTGGGCTGAAAATTTTGGGTGTAAAGCAGAATAACTATGTCAGTGAGTTATATATTTCTGTATATAACTTATGTAGGCCTAGTCAGTGAGTCATATATATTTTTGTATATAACCTTTATAGTCAGTATATATATTTTATATATATAACAACTTATATATATATAAGTTGTATATATAATATTTTTGTATATAACCTTTATAGTCAGTATATATATTTTATATATATAACAACTTATATATATATAAGTTGTATATATAACACCTTTATATATAACAACTATAAGTAGTAGGTTAAATATGTCAGTGAGTTATATATTTCTGTATATAACTTATATAGGCCTAGTCAGTGAGTTATATATATTTATAAGTAGTAGGTTAAATATGTCACTGAGTTATATATTTCTGTATATAATTATATAGGCCTAGTCAGTGAGTTATATATATTTATAAGTAGTAGGTTGAATATGTCAGTTAGTTATATATTTCTCTATATAACTTATATATTCAGTGAGTTATATACATTTATAATTAGTAGGTTAAATATGTCAGTGAATTATATATTTCTGTATATAACTTATATATTCTGTGAGTTATATATATTTATAAGTAGTTTGCGTGTTTGGGTACCTCCATAGGAGGCACGGACCAAGGGGGGACCTTGTCCCTGGGGGTCCATAATAGAATCTGGGACACCCTTGCCCGGGGTCATAAATACAGGCGGAGGAGGAAGAAGACCCCTCAAATGTACTCTCAAAAGGACCCACTGGTTTGTCCACAAGTCTCATGAGTTGCAAACCTTCTCCCAGTAATGGGTTTAATTGCATGGTGATGCAGAACACCATCGTGGGAGGATTCTCTATAGGAGGACACCTGTGGCAGGGCGTAAGATTTAGCGCATATTTTAAACTGAAAGGGTTTTTCACCTGTGTACACTCGTTTATATCTAGTCAAATCACTTGATTGAACAAAGCTTTTCTTACAAACATCAAACTGAAAGGGTTTTTTCACCTGTATGCACTTGTGTTATGTTTAGTCAATTCACTTGATTGAACAAAGATTTTCTTACAAACATCACATTGAAAGGGTTTTTCACCTGTATGTACTCGTTTATGTCTAGTCAAATTACTTGATTGGACAAAGCTTTTCTTACAAACATCAAACTGAAAGGGTTTTTCACCTGTATGCACTCGTTTGTGTTTAGTCAAATCACTTGATTGAACAAAGCTTTTCTTATAAACATCACACTGAAAGGGTTTTTCACCTGTATGAACTCGTTTATGACTAATCAAATATCCAGACTGAGCAAAGCCTTTCTGACAAATATCACACTGAAAAGGTTTTTCACCTGTATGCACTCGTTTATGTGTAGTCAAATTTGACGAATTAGCAAAAGTTTTCTTACATATATCACACGAGAAGGGTTTTTCACCTGTATGCACTCGTTTGTGTCTAGTCAAATTTGCCGACTGAGCAAAAACTCTATTACATATATCACACTGCAAAGGTTTTTCACCTGTATGCACTCGTTTATGTGTAGTCAAATTTGAAGCAAAAGCAAAAGTTTTCTTACATATGTCACACTGGATAGGAGTTTCACCACTAATGCTACAGATAGTTGAATTCCTTACTCTAGAATTCAACCCAAGTGAATTTAAATTGACACTTGTGGACAATTTCTGTGAAGTAACGTGAGAGGTACCACCCTGTAATACTATTTCAAACTCGTTTTCTGAAAAATGACCCAGTAAAATTAAATGTTCTTTCATGTTATAAATATTGTCTTGCAAACAAATTGGACATCTTCTTGTTTCTCCCATTTGATGCTCAATAAAATGAGCCACAAAGCTTCTATAATCTCTAACTACAGCAGGACAGATATCACATTTTATTGGTGAAAGCTTTTCACAGCCAGTGTCTATATGAAGTTCTAGCATCAACGATGATTTCTCTGTCTTTCCGCAGAAGTTGCAACGCAAGAGACTCGGTTGAGTTTCACCACCAATGCCACAAATAGTTGAATTCATCACTTCTGAAATTAGGGGATAAAATAAAATAAAAGTCAATACTACAGCTAAGAGTATTACGTAAATATATTATATTGAGAAACATTGTATGAATGAAAATTTATGATTTAAAAATCTGTTTCATTCCATAGAAATAACAGAAAATAATATTTAAAATTCAAGCCGGAGAAAAATATAACAGTTGAAACACTTAAAAGATTCTACAATCATGAAGAGTCTAAGTAATTATATTATAATTATATACACTTAACAATGTATATAAGCCTACACTCACACCTAACTTACAGTGCATACACCTAACTTAATACACTTAACACTTCAAAATTCCATCAAAATATTATCCACTTAGATACAATTGACAGCCGATTCTCGATTTTATTTCTTTCTCCCCTCATATTATCTTTAATTATCATATCTTTATCATATCATTATATCATATCATTTTTATCATATCTTTTATTATCATATTATCTTTATCCTCATATTATATATAAGCCTCATTAGCAAGTAATGAGGCTTAATACAATTTTCTTGGGACTTGTGGGGCTTGTAGATCTATTTCTGAAAACTTCATTTTTATAACACAAATTTTGTGTAAGCTTATCGAATTTCAATGCCATTTAGAGGGAACAGGGAGAACCAGATACTTTAAAAGGGTGGCCAGCGTTTATCGTCCCTTAAATTATCCTCACCATATTTTCATTTGAAAACAGACTTTAAGCTCTAATCATCTTTCCGATCACTTCAGAAATCCCCCTTTCCACGGAATTTTTTTGCAGAAATCAAATCACGCCAAAAATTCCCCTGGAACATCTCCACATGCAAAACAAACCTGGCAAAGAGAAAGTAAAACAAATAAAAATAATTTCAAATGTCAAATCTCCTTAGTGTAAAATTTCCAGTGAAAATTTCTCTCTCCAGGAACAAAATCTACAAAAAACCTATCCCAAGCATAAATTTTTCCCCGAAATCGTGTATACTTCCCAATAACAAATACTACACATAAAAAATGGGCAAAATTTTATAATTTAAAGACCTATCCGCAGGGGCTTCAGAGGGTTGTGTTATCAAAGGCATAGTTTCGGAACCTTTCAGCCTTGGATTTTATTTTTGTTCTTGTGATTTTATCTACTTTTATCTACTCTTTTTTCTCTTTTTGTTGTCTGAATAGCTGAGTAGAAATTTTGGCCTAAACAGTTGTATGTTTCTAGGTTATACTTTGATTTTATTTATCTAAATATTGAACATTTGCAACTGCACAAGTAAGAATACTGGTAATGAAGACGAGTGTTCAACTTTATTCTGGCTAAGCACACTGAATTGATTTACCTGTCAAAGCCTTTGTAAATAAAATCCTGGAATGTGGTAGCATTTTAATTAAGGAAAGTCTTTTGAAGCATGCAAAATAGTTTTATATTGTTCTCTTTCGACTATGATTAAATTTGCCTTTGCAATTTGCCTATGATTAAATTTGCCTTTGGATGAGTGTCTTCTGACTGATTCTTTGACTAATAATTTGATTGTTTTTAAGTGCTTATTAAACTGTCAATCCTCCATGTGTCGTGAATGGCAATGAAATATCTTTGTTCTTTTTGTTATAAATGTAATCCTTTTGGAAGGCTTAGACACACTTAAGAAGAAAAAAATTACATTGGAAATTAGCTCAAAATGTGGGATTTGAGAATTCTTTTTGTAGACCAAGCTACAAGGCTTTCTCCTTTTATTATAGCTTACTTGAATTCATTAAAAGTAATCCAAGATTTAATTGTGAATTTTAGTTGCCTATATTTCAATAAAAACTTTTGGATTTTCACTTATCAGTGACATTGACTGTTCTTTATTTACGGCTTGTTAGTACGAGCTGTTTTACCTAAAGCTCGATTGAATGTCACGGCAGGAGGGGAGATTAAAAAATCAAATCAGTTTTAGGGTCATAATTTCCACGGTTTTAGAGGTAAACTGGCCCGAAAACTTCGCCCCTAGAAATTTTTCTTCTCATGGAAAATTCTTCTGGTGGAAAATGTATTCCATCAGAAATCCCCCCCCCCCCAAAAAAAAAAAATATCCGTTAACTCTTTATAAGCAAATACTATAAGTAAACAAATGACAAGACCCAAGAAAAAGCCATTTTACTATGGGCTGTAGAAGTTCAGGTTATCTCGAAATGCTTAGACTTTTAAACTATGCTGAACAGAGTTGTTTTGTTACTTAAAAAGGGCACTAGAACTTTTAATTGTCGTTTGAGTGACTCCTCTCTGGATAATTTAGGACCATTGGTTGTTCGATACGATTACCTCATGGGAGCAAAATAAGCACGCCTCTGAGACCTTCATTTTGACAAAAAAAAAGAAAAGAAAAAAGGCTGCTAAATTGGAATTACAATTGTTTGCAATGCATTAAAATACTTTAGTCTAAAAATTGAAAGGCAGACGGATGTGTAACCTCTCTTATATATGGAATATTTCTTTTTCATTTAAATTTTTAATGTTGCTCATAACTTTCATTTGAAAAGATGGGTTTTAAAATTTAATTTACGTAGTTTTGGAAAAAAAAGCCTGAAAATATCCCCCTCCCTCTTTGTGAAACTTTAACCCCTGAAAATAAAAAAATATTCTTTATAATACTCATAAGATCTTCTAAAATTGAGCACATGATTTTTAAGTCGCTTTAGCAGCTAAAATAGTTTTGCTAATGCCTTACTCGGATAGGACCAAATCTACGGTGCTTGGAAGAGAAGATAATGGAAGAGAAAAATTACTATTTTTCTAAGAACGGTAAAAAAATCCTTTGAAATTTATATTCTAACCCAGGCTAATCAGCATGAATACTTATCTCCATTATAACATACTGCTGTAATTGTGTCGATACGGTTGACTTATGATCTATTAATGACGCTAGTCGGCACGTAAGTTTGATCGGCGACATGAATCAACAGCCATTTAAACCACCTTCAGGTCAAGTTTCACTGACCTTTGTAAGATTCAGCGAACGCATATATTTTTTTGCTATCATCGGCTACAACCCAAGATGTTGTTTAATGTGTTTTCCTCTATTGGGACTACTTCTAGTAAAATACTCTGGGAAGCTAAAATCGTACTAATTCTAGTCATACTAATTAATCAAAATCTATTTTTCTCTTCTGCGTAATGGTATCAACCCCATACTTCTGCCTCCCATTCTTAATCTCGTTTCATCTGATATATATTTTCTAATATATAACCATTTCCATTCTAGGTCCTTTAGTCTGTAGAGGAACTCTTTCTAAGTATCTGAATTTGTTTTTGTTTCAATTCTAGATTCTTAACGCATGTGTTCCAAACGTAACTCAAATCGGCCAGCATCTTCAGTCGGAAATTCTTCAAACACATTTTAGGCTTTACGATTTAAGTTAGATTGAATTTTTGCTACCCAGTTTTATTCTGGTCTACCGTTTAATTCAGTTTTTTTTTCCGCGATTGGAGATATACAAATATCCATCTTCGTTTTCCATTATTGGTTGGAGGATTACCGTACGCATTAAATCTATAAGAAATTATTGTTGAGATGCTTGGAAGCTCTTCCTATGGTTATGTCTATTATTAGCCTCTTTTTCTCGTCTTTCGCGTAATTCCGTAAAATCTACATTTCAAAATTTTAGCGACCCACGACCAAATGCTGAGGATATAAACAGTGAAATGACAAAGGAATAATCGTTGAATAAAGTATAGAAAAATATTAAGAAGTGACGTACTTAATAAAATAACAAGATGAGAAATAGGAGTTTAAATAGAAATAAGAAGATTACGAGACTGGGAAGCCATTGTAATGTAAGTGGTCAAGTGAAGTTCAAGTAAGTTTATTATTAGTAAAGGTGGTGGATGCAATGAAAATGTTAAAGAAGAATAGACAATGCCCAGGGGTGTTTTTGAGAAAATTAAATTTGGAACAATAGAAGAAAATTACGTCTCCAAACCAAAAATAAAGCTACAGTGATAACAGTGGTCAAATATGGCTCTGAAATGAGGGCGTCGTCCCCTGATGGTGGGAACGCATTCAGTAGTAAGAAATAGCATTCAATTTAGAGTTTACTCTTTCTTTTTCTATATAACTTTTTTATTAATTCTATTAATTGTTAATTCTATATTACTAATATTTTACTTTTTCTAGTCAAATACTAGTCATTGTTATCTTTTTAAGTTGATCCCGGAGCTCTGAATATTTTACCTGGATCGGTGATAGATATTGAGCCAAATTCCTGAGACTCAGGTTCAAGTTTACATGACACCGAAATGCTGGAAAAAGTGGTCGTCGGACCATCTTCTAGTTTGGAAACAAAAAAGGGTCTGAAATGTCAACCTGCTTCTTAATGTCACTTGGTAAAGCATGTTCAACTTCGAAAAATATAATTAAAAGAGATATAAAAGAAGTTTGACAACAATGTGTATACATTTTACGAAAAGAATTCAGTAAATTCAGACAAAGATGTAGTTCCGAAAAAAAGGTTATGCGTATAGAATACCTTCTTTAAAAAAATTATTTGATAGATTTGATTATTCAATCAAATAAGCTTCCTTTAAAATTTATACGGCTGCATTTTCCATAAAACCTTATATGCCCCGTGGCCTAAGTTAAACCCCTTGCCCTTGGGCTCTGGGGGTTTTATCAACCCCGAAGGCATTGTGACGTAATCTTTGGGCTATTTTGAGCACAATGGCTATGTCAAATTTTCGCTAAGATACATTTGGGGAAAATAATACGTGGAGGGGGGGGGGGGGTGACTTAAGAGTCATTTTTGACTCTTAAAATGGAGAACTAGAACTTTCAATTCCCGATCAAATGATCTTCCTTCAACGTTTATACGACCATCCCCTTCCATCAAACCTTATATGCCCATGGAGAATAACTTACAACCCTTGACCCCGGGATTTGCAGGGCTGTGTCAACCCCAGAGACACTGCTATATGATCCATGAATTATTTTGAACAAAATGGCTATCTCAAAGTTTTGATCGAATTTACTTGGAAAAAAGCGCTTGGGGGACTAGTTCTCCTCCGACCGATTTTGACACTTAAAATGGAACTAGAACTTTCAATGTTTAATCAAACGAGCCCCTTCCAAAGATTATACGACCACACTCCCATACAAACCTTACATGCCCCCGGAGAATAGCTTACAACACTTGTCCCGGGCTGCAGAGGGTTGTGTCGACCCCGAAATTTTTGTTATCTGATATTTGGAATATTTCGAGCAAAATGGCTATCTAAAAACTTTGGTCGGATGTGTTTGGAGAAAAGAGAGCGTGGGGGGGGGAGGGGCTAGTTGCCCTCCAATTCCTTCTAACTCTTAATACGAGCACTAAAACTTTCAATTTCTAATCAAATGAGCCCCCTCCAAAGTTTATACGACCACCCTTGTATAAAAACCATATATGTCCTTAAATTTTTCAAGGCTCTAAAATCTTCATCTTTTTCTAGGTACTTTTCTTCATGCTTACATGTCGTTTAATTAGACTATCAAGTGAGACCTCAAGATCGTTATGCGACGCTAAAAAAACTGAACATGCAAAGTGAACTTAAGATTCTATCTGCTAAAAATCTCAATCTTTTTGGGGATGAAGGAGTTAAGATTGTTTATTTATTCCTGCATTTTACAACCATTTTACGAATCCAAACTTATTTCGGGAGGGTGTTTCAAACCTCCTAGACACGACCCTGGTTAATACTGAATAGTAATCATCTACCAGGTCTAGCAATGGCGCTCTATTTGGAAGCTCCAAACTTTTGAATATGCTAATCAGACTGTACTGTGAGTAGTGTCCAACGCAAAGAGACATTTGTACGTCTCTTGGCTTAGAGCAGCTTGGTTCTGCATTCAGTCGTAAGTAGTAGTATTCAAGTTAGAGTTTAAGATTTTACTTTTTCAAGTAAAATTTTAGCCATTATTATTCTATTACGGTGATCCAGGAACTCTGAAATTTTTATCTTGATCAGTAATAGATGTGGAGACAGACAGATCCTGAGACTCAGTTTCAAATTTACATGATGCCGAAATGCTGGGAAAAGTGCTCATCGGGTCATCTTCAAGTTTGGGAAACATAAATGGGTCTGGACTGTCAACTTGCTTCTTAATTTCACTTGGTAAAGCATCATCAACTTCTAAAAAGATAAATTAACAGGGATATAAAAAATTTCGATAAAAATGTGTATACATTTGACAAAAAGAGTATTTAGTAAATTTAGGGCAAAGATGTAGTTCCAAAAAACAAAAGTGATGTAAATAGAACACCTTGTTTTTTAAGAGAATTTTATGTAATGAGATCCTCAAAAAATTTAGAAAAACAGAGGCTCTTGAGCCTCATGTGGCTCTTTGGTTTTTTAAGTGCGGCTCTGGCACAGACATCTACGAAGGCGCAATAATATTTTCATTAAAAAAAAAACTTCGTAAAAAAAGTTGCATTTTATTTTGATAAATTCAATTCTACTATAAATCGAGAATATATATATATAATTTTTTGTTTAAGTTGAAATGTTTTAAGAGCAAAAGCAGATATTTTGAAGAGAATTCAAGTTACAAGTGTCTTCCAAAACATTAAAGACAGAACAATTACAATTGTTAACTAAAGAAGGAGATTTGGCTCCCAATTCTTCAAAAAAATTATTGTAATGTTCATACTTGCCTCTTTGGCTAATAAGTTTGCCGACCATTTCTCTTAACATCTTCACATGTATAATATTTAGTCGGAACAGAGAAAGTGAGACAAATAGAAAGAATTTTGAATAGATATTCTGCCAACATGCAGCATAGTAAAATTTCCTGTGGAAAGTCCACTCCCCAGAAACTTCCTTCACCAAAGAAAAATTACCTCAGAGAGTAATTTTTGAATTTTGAGCGGACGACATTGGGGGGGGGGGGGGGAAGGGGAATTCTAATTTCCATTCGAATGAACCCGCTTTCAATATTCTGGGTCTATTGGGGCGATACGATCACCTCTGAAAAAAAAAAACATGCATCCGTGATACTTCTGGCAAAAAAACAACAACAAAATATCACATTTTTTGCCGATGGGAGCTCGAAACCTCTACAGTAGGGTCATCTGACAAGCTGAATCAGATGGTGTGACTTTTATTAAGCTTTCATGACTTTTAGGGGTGTTACCTCCATTTTTGTAAAATCAAGCAAATTTTCTCAAGCTTGTAGCTTTTGATTGGTAAGACTAAATTTAATGAATATTATTTATTAGGAATCAACATAATAAGCCAATACTTTTGATACATCTATTGACATCAAAGTTTCATTTTGAGTTTTGTTTTACATTAAGAACAATCAATAAAGAAAATATGATTTGTAGCTATTTTAATTGTGTTTTTTTACGAGTTTCATAAACACTGAAAGTTTTTATATAGACGTATCTGTCGTAACTTCAGTTCAGCTACTTCCGTGTCTCATAAGTGCAGTTTTGACCTTGTTGACCTTTGTTCTGTTTTATATTGTATTGATGAATCATGAAATGTTGCTATCAGCAGCAGTGGATAGTAAGTTTAAAACCCCACTCTTTTAAGGGCAAGGTAGAAATCTTCCGAATCCCCCTTCTCATCTTGATCATTTAAATGTTTTACCTCCAACCATGTCCTCCTCCCAGCCCGATGTCGGACAATTCAATATGCCTATTGAAGTTTCTCTAAAGAAGTTTCTCTACGTCCACAGAATCTACTTTTGTTCCATCACCATACCCTCACAGACCTTTTTAATCCAATTGACCCTTCCCCAACACCCTCTTGCTTGTTCGCCTCCCAAAAGCATTCCCCTTGCAACTTTAATCCTCTCCAAAGTCTAGGAAGTGGCCAACTAATTTTGGCATTCATCATCTTTTTGTCAAAGTAGATAGTTCCTTGCCCAGACACGCTCTGTTCTACTTCCCTTTTCCATCTTCCCTCCCCTCCCATTATCCCTCCAAGTTTTACTTCTTCTTACCCTATCCCCTTGAGCCCCACCCCCATGTTCATTTTATCTCTCACGGCTAACGTGCAATGCGACTCAAGTTCCTGCAGTTAAAAATTATCCTACCGTAAACACTAAATTTTCTACCTTGATGTCAACTCGAAAACAAAATCACCTTCCTTCTCACTCTTCATCTATGTCCTAGCCCTTTCCCCGCTTCTCAACGCCATAGATGATTTCACCCCTATATCTGTCTTTCTGAGGTACCAACTAGCAAAATTAAAGCCCTCTTCAAGAATTACTCATCTCTATTGAAAGCCACGTTTCTCAAATCGCTTTTGATTTCATAGTTTTTTAGTTACAAACGCCAAAATATTACCAAACTAAAAATATTACCAAATGTAATTGAGTAGATATTATGGCTGCAAAAGAAGTACAATCCCATACCCCATACTCATCACTTGTCAAAGTGTCCAGTCTACTAAGAGCTGTCCAGAGATCACCAAGTTGGAAACAAGGTGGTAATGTCTAGTTTTTTTTTTATCTAAGAGTAATCTTTGCCCCACTATTACTTCTGTCCCTATTTTATCGGAACATTATTAATTCCTTTGGCTAATTATTATGCTATAAAAACTCCGCCCTCCCTTTAATATAATTGCAATAGCTGTCTTCTATTACTGGCCAATTCAAAATATTGATACAAAATATAGATTATTTTCTGCGGATTGATTTCTGAAAGTGAATTTTGAGAAGAGAGCATAAAAGAGATAAGAGAGTGATTTTTTCTTGATTTTTATTATTCAAATAAGAATAAATTAACATGTTGTCAACCAAGAGTTGTTCAGCGGTATTTGTTTCGTTGTTTGATCTTACAGCAGTAAAGTTTACAGGAGCATCGTCAATAGGAAGGCGCCTTGTGACATTTGTATTTTTCTTGCTTTGAAAATAGATTATCATAATCAATGTGTTCACATAGAATTCCATGCTGAATATACTACATCCTATACTCTTATAATGTCTAATATTTTGAGTGCTTGTTTATACTGATTACCTTCTGAAAAACAAGATCAAGTCAATAGTGCAACCATAACCAGTTTAAAGTAATAATCTGTGAAAATAAATTTCTTTTCAGGGACACTCCTTCAGCTACAAACACAATTTAACAATCATTTACATATACAAAAATAAACTAGCCCCCCTCTACCTTGTCAAAAAGACAAATAGAAACATTAAATCGTATTAATGGAAGAATTTTTGTGTGCTATTCACTCCTCCTATCTAACCAAAAATCCCCCATAGTTTCATCTGCCCAAAAATCTAAATAAACAGGCATATTTAATCTAAAAACTTAAACCTAAGGTCAAGCTTCCATTAGAACCCGCAAATATTAAGATTCGTCATCAAAAGATGTAGAGGCGTATTGTTAGAAGTCAGATTCCAATTTACATTGTCCTGAGATATTCTAGAAAATTCCCAGGGAGACATGTTAAATTTTAGGAGGCATTAAAGAGTTTAGGAAGTTCAACTAAACCTCTCTGTCACTTGATAAAGCATTTTCAACTTGTAAAATAAATTAGCCTTAGTTCAGTACAGTAGAAATAAAATTTAAAATTTACCAATGTTAAAACAAATCTGGTTTCATTTGTATCCAAATAGATTTTTTCATAATAATACTCAATTTTGATAGGTAGAACCAGGAAACAGAAAACAGGGAACCAATTCTTTATAAAAACCGGTTCAACAAAATAAGTTATTTTAAAATATCAAGTAGAGATTATCTCACCCTCAACAATGTGACACTCGAAGGAGTGTCACATATTGAAGGGTGAGGTGCTCCTAATTTTTCAGCCACTCAGTACAAAAAATTGAGTTGCTAAAAAATTAATGTAAAGTGCTGCTATTTTACTGGCTTGTTTTTAATTAGGAAAATGAATTGATGGAAACATATGCGGTAAAGTAAATAGAGGTAGATTGGCCAAAAAAAACAAGAAATTTTAATAGGAATATCACCCAAATCAATCACTAAAAGCGACCTCCCCTAACATTTTCTCTATTGACACATTGGAAAATTTTCCCTTTAGAAATAAATTATTTCTAATGTACAAAAAACGGAACATTAGCAGGAGAAAAGAAAGACGGTTTCTACAAAAAATATTTTAACATACTTGAAAATATGTCCCCATAGGAAGAATTGTTCTTTTGCCTTTTTAAAAATAGCTCCGACTTCCATCAATAAAAAATTCAAAAATGTTCTTTTTCATGAAGTTTGACGATAGCCTTCAGGGAGCTTTTAATAAGTTATGCTTACTGTGGATTAAACTTGAGGAATGTTGTTATTCGCCTAGTTGCCCTTAGCGTTTCAGTTGACAATTTTCCGGATAAATATTCGTTGTTATCTTTTATAGATTGTATCCGAGGAAGTTAATATTAAGGGAATAAGTTCGATAAGCGATGCTCTAACTTAATCGTTGATTAAATTGGAATTACGCATGACTAATGCGCCAACTATGTGTGTCATTCGTAATTTCTCCATTTCATTATTCTAGATAATATTTGTGATCGATCAGTCAGTGTCAATTTTTTTGAACTAAAAAAGTCAGAAGTTCGGAATGCCAGTTTTCAATCTGTAGCAAGAAAATTGTGCATCCTACACAGACTATTTTCAAACAATGCAAATATACTTTCCATACAGCTATGCAAAGAATACTGCATTGCAACTTTGATTATATGTCTGATGTAGTATCATTTAACATATTTTCTCCTCTATTTCCTAGTGTTAGGTTTGTGATTACTATTGCCTAATGTTGTCTTCTGTGTTTGTTTCTTTAATCTGTAATTCAGTCGGAAACAATCAAGATTGACATTTAAGAGACACAATATCATCTGGTTTAGACAGAAAAACTAAATCTGATCCTTCAGTTGAAAAATAAGGCATTGTAGATACCTCATTATGACCTCAACTAGACCCCGGCGCCGCGCCGATGAGGGAAGACCGGCGGCGGCGGGGCAAAAAACAGCACGCCGCGCCGCTCCGCCGGTAAGACGCTGGCGGCGCGCCGCCTACGCAATCAATGTTGACCGCTAACATTAATCTTTTTATCAGTCTTTCTCAAATCACAGCTTCAATTTCCAACAGATTCAAGCCTATTCATGAGTTCAAAAATTCACAAGTCGCTGGCTGGAAACTGGTCTTCTTCGTTATTCATCAAGAGAAATAGAAATCTGGTAGAAACGAAATGGCTGTGGCGTTTAAGAACTCTTGCATAATACGAGTAGTTGAAGTATCTATTAGCTATGTATTCTTATCATAAATTATTATCAAAATTAGTAGATTTTTCATCGAGCATTACTGCATATAAAACTTCAAATACCGTATCACAAAATTCGTCAGTTATCTGGGTAAAAACTTTGAATATAAACTTTGAACTTAGAAGCATAATTTTTTCATAATGCCCTTTGCCTTAATCTGTTTTGTCACATTTAAAACAGTTGAAATGGGCGACTTTGATATTGATTGTTTTTTTTTTTTTTTTTTGCTCTTTTGGATTCCCAAGAAGCCTTCTTGTATTAAAAACTGGTTTTTAATTACAATTTAAAAAAATACATTTTAAAGTTTTTTTTGGCTTCTTATAGAAGAATATATGTCAAGTAGGCTAAGGCTGAACTGCTGATTTTTTATTGCTTTTGGCTGCTCTTTTGGATATTATTCATTTTTTTGTTTTGGGGATTCATTCCAAATTATAAAATTATAAATACTTAATATCAGTCAAATTATAAACTCTATCTAAAAGGAGTAAATTTATCAAATTTAAAAATACATGATGAACACTTCACATGAGAACACTTCGATTACAATGACACAAAAAACACTTAATAGTTTATTGGCTATGAAGAAAAATGAAGTGCCAGCTATTTTCTTAGGTAAAAAATGAAAAGCTCATCCGTTTTAAGTGTAATTAAATGAAATAATTTGCAGACTGAAGTAGCTCCAGGAAGATGTTGAAATGTTCATCCTAGTTCGTCACTTTTAATCCAAGCAAAATGTTAGGACACTTAGTATAAGTTATTGAGTTTAAGCTTCGATTTCCAAATGCTCGCAAGAATTACCAAATTTAAGAAAGTCATAACAATAAGTCACCTGTGGTCAAAATGCTTAGACTCCTCTCTGATCCCCACCCAGGCTCAAAGCTTCTGCTATGGTCATTTCCATGAAAATCTCCTAAGAGTTTCTTTTAAAAATAGCTTTCAAGCGTAGTTAGGGGTATTTAGGCTTTTTTTTGCTTTTCTTCAAAGCTTTGAAATAAGTGGTACATTTGTTATATTTGTGCATATTTTTGGTAATCATTTGTGGGGTGATCGAATTTTTTAAACCACAGTAGATACGTAAGAACGTTGCAACATCTAGTACCCTGAGGTCATAAGACTGTCAAAGACTCCTCCTTGAACCTCCCAAATTGAAAGCTTTTATTATGACCTGGCCTTTCAATGTAACTTGGGCACTGGACCAAGGGCGCCATTGTTACTCGAGCGCAACGTTAGGTGGGGATGTCGATATCGTTTTCGTCACACCAATTCGGTTTAGTGTGAATCTGCCTGGTACATATGAATGAATTTTTTCAAAGTAAACCCGTTTCATCAATAGGAAAAAAAACAGATTGGACGCATATGTCCCTTTCCCTTTGGACAATAAAACCATGCAAGTGCTGTATCAAGTATAACTCACGAAAACTTTGCTAATTTTGTCAACTTTTCAACTTTTGGCATCCCTGCTTTCAATAAAAAAAAAAAAATCAAGGTACTATCACTTAATATAATAACTCCCTATACCCCCCTTCTGGATACCATCTTGATAGGATACCGTCTCTGCTTTAAATAAAAAAAAATAACTTATTGGCACCCCTGCTTTAAAAAAAAATCGAGGTATTATCATTTAAATACGAGGCATGTTTTTTAAGTAAGTACCGTTTTACGATTACGCCGCCACAGTGCTACGGTCGCCGTTCTGCGCATGCACGCTGGTTACCTACATCTCTTGTCTACGCACTGACGCCATTACAGTCTGATTTTTAATTGTATACGTTGTTTACTGAGTGTTTAAGATGCCTCCGACAATCGTGAGTCCCGAAGATTGTGAAGTACGGGCGGTTATACGATTTCTTAGTGCTAAAGGCGTAAAACCGATCGATATTCATCGTGAGATCTGTGAAGTTTACGGACAAAACATTCTGAGTGATGGAATGGTAAGGAAATGGGCGAGAATCAAAACAACAATCCATGGAATGGCGACATTCATCATCACCCAAAAAAGTGAAATTTAAGCAAACAATTTCTGCCCGGAAAATCATGTGCACAGTTTTTTGGGTGATGATGAAAATAAAATTCAACTTGAAAATAAAATTCTTGACTACGAATTGTGTAAGAAATAGCGATTGGGAAACTGCATTCGAAATGATTTAAATATATTATCATTTCATAAAGACGATACTTTTTTTTTGTTAACATATGAAGAACTGTGTATATTGCAATATTTGCAATAGCACATTGCAATATTTGCAATAGCATATTACATCTGTCTGGTTTTTATGCAAAGTAACAAAAGAGAGACGAAAATTAATGAACAAGAGAGCAGTGAAGAATTATGGTATACAAAGTAATATTTGGCAGGGAAAATCACTGGTGATAAATCACTAGGGGTGGCACTGTGATTGTGTGATTTTCGGGGATTCGGGTAACCAAATTTTTTTTCGGGGTGACCCATAGATTTTCGGGGAAATACCCGAAAATTCGGGAATAGTGCAAGCTCTGCTTGATTTCTAATCAGGAAAATCGAAATACTAAACCACACGAGAAGGAAAAGCTCCGACTTTGCGGTTGACGCAATAAAGAATTGCCGTAAAAATTATTTAAAGTCGACCGAACGCCACCGCCTCTGCCGGCGGCGTTACGACACTTCGGCGGCGTTTGACCGGGCCTCTCGTCGGCGGCGTTCGGTCGATCCGCCGGCGCGGCGCCGGGGTCTAACCTCAACTCTGGTAGTATGTTTATTTTATTATACATGCCTAAAGGAATGGAGGGAAAATTCCTATCATCAGGGATTTTTTGCTTTAAAGATTTGAAACTTAGAATATAGAGATTAAATTACAATATGTTTTTACTTAAAAAAACAATTTTTTTCTCCCTCAATTGTGAAGGTTAGACAAATGGGCAACGATACAGTTACATATTCTTAATTTTTTTTTACTTAAAATTCTTTTAAGTAACAAAATAGAAGGAAATATTTTCCTTCTATTTTGATAGCAGAACAATAACTTGATAACTTACCATTCTTAATATCAGAAGCTTCAGATAGAGTGAAATTTTCAGCCATATTTTTAATTAGAGGTGAGTCAATAACAGATTCTTCCAATACACTCAAAGTCTCTTATAAAATGTATAAAATTATAAAGACACACTTGGAATTGGTCCTCCCTACACAGGAGATCAAAAGCAAAAGGTCCCTAGAAATTAGGCAATCTATAATAACTGATGTTGTAAACTGTAAAGCAAAAATTATATTAATAAAGAAAAAGGATGAGGTTCACAAGCTTCAACAATCCAAATCATTAGAATAATATTCGCTTTTCATTTTGTATTATAAAAGAGAGGTAGAAATAAAGGTTTTAACGATGTATCTATAAAATCTATCTGTACGTCTATAGGCCCTATTTTAAGTACAAAAACACTCTTAAATTAAAATTGTAGAATAATAGCTCTTTACAGCTTGGAAATTTTTGAGCAATAGAAGATTGACAGTTCAAGAATAAATTGTAGTCAAAACTAGGGTCCAAAATGATGTTTTGTAGCTCATATCTCTATCATGCCATTTCTCAAAATCCAAGGAAAATAACAAACAAATCTTACAAATATATTTGTTGCTGTTTAAAACTCGTAAGCTGAGGGTTACAGTTTGTAATATGGGAGCTTGTTCAGCACTTAGCCAGGTACAAAGTCAACTTATCACTTGATTTGTCAATTCATATGCTTTTAAAATATAGGCCTATAAATTACTTTCTTTTTAAATAATCTTTTTAGCTGTAATTGCTCCTTATTATAAATATAGAGAAAATCTTTACTTCTGGAGAAAAAGATCGATTAAATTTGAGAACAATTTCCTGCAAAGAAAACTTGCAACTAGTTGGGGTGATAAAAGTCCTTGGCCCTTTGATCAGGTTTCTCATGAAAAAAGGTAAAAAAAATACAAAGCTTTACTTAGAAAGTAGTGATTCCAGGATTGTATCAAATGAAACAAGAACAACATCCCTGTGATGTTTGGTCCTCCCACCTCTTAGGGCCTCAAGAAGACTGGTAGACAACAGATCACCATTGGTTGTTTCATTAAACGTAATGCCAGAGCTCTACAAATATCACTCAATGAGCTGTGATGTGAGGATTGCCTGGCACAGATGTGAGCAAGAGCTACACTATATTGTACTAAGAATTGGAAGATCTAGTTCTAAGTAATTGATCATAAAACTAGTACAAGCAATTATGAAAAATCCCTTAAAGCACGTCTAAATACTTAAGCATTTCATTCCTAGGACTGTGTTTCTTCACTTTATTCCCCCCCCCTCTCCTGATAGACAAATATACAGTCTGCTCTATATATTCAAACCATATTTTTTAACAGTGCGAATCTTTTTGTCTCCATTTTTTTACACCAAATACTAATCCATTAGCAAGAATAAATGAGTCACATTAACAAAATGAATATCATAAATATTTATAAATCACTATTTATCCATCAGAGGGGGGGGGGAGAGGATATTCAGTTAAGCAATATTTTTTTCTTCATTAAGTTTTTCTTCAATATAAGTAATTAAGTTATTATGTTAGTTGTAAAGGGGTTTTCACAATTTTTGAAAACTATTTACTACCCAAAAAAAAAAAACAACTTGAGTTACTACTCACAAACAATAACTTGTGGCAACCACTCTTTATAAGTAATGTAATAAGATTCTACAATTTTTTTTTTCTGTTGTCCAAAATAAAAAAAAAACTGGTATTTACTATAGGATGTATCCAGGGTCTGAGCAAGTGATGGCAGGGTCTGGGGAAATGTTGGGGCATTGGAAATAACAGGAACTGGTAACCTGGGACTAAGAAATAAAAGTATATTACTTCCCAAGGATTTGGTCTTGTGCCAACCAGAGGCATCACCAGCCAATACATTTGGGAGGAGGCAAGTTATAAAATGTTTAGACTAGCTGACTAGTTGGCTATTAGACCACACTTATATATAGGTTTCACCAGGAATTAGCCAAATAGTCAGCTATCAACAAAATTTTTATATAAGCCTACCATTTGCATATAGTTAACTAGACTAGTTCGCAAATAAGATCTCAGATATAACGTGTGTTTAAAATATCCAACTAGTCAGCTACCAATAAAATTCCATATTAGGGTAAATGCTCCAATGATTAGACAGTGCAATTTTGGAACCACTGCCAAATTTTGGAACCACTGCCAAAATTTTCCTGCATAACAGGAAAACTCTGTTTAATCGTGGATAACTCTGTTTAACCATCTCTTGAAGCCGTCGTTATATTTTGACAATGCAAAAACGTGGACACTATATCCGATATTAAATCAAATCAAAATCTCCTTTATTTCAAAACGCTTAGCCTACATGGTTGGGCTGATACCTATTTTTTTTTTTTCTTTTTTCGTCAAGACAATAGTAAATAATTCAAAAAGTCTACATATACCATAAGCAATTTTCTCATTCAGTGACACGGTCAAAACAAATACAATTTTCACAATGCTTACATGGTCAACAAAAAAAAAAGACATAAATTAAAATAAAATACATCTATATATAAAATTGGGCATTTAATTTATAAAGGCAAATAAACTCAGGCACAAAACTTTTTTCATATCTTGCACGGGTTGTAAATACTGGTTGTATTTTCGGTATAGGTTCAGCAACAGACCTTTGCAACCTTTGTCTACAAGGGGAAAAATCTTGAGGAAGCATATCATGGAGGTTGGGATTTTTAAAGTCTGCTGGTTATGGTAATGTTTAGTTTCGTAATATAAATAGTAAGGTATCATTTTCAAGAGGCGTATGGCTCTAATCACCTTTTACTCTATGTTTAATGTATATTTGTTAACATGAGTAAGTTACTAATTTTTTTTTTGTAGCCTATAGTGGATGTCAATTTGATGCCAAAGTTGATTTTATCAAGTGAAGAATGGTTAAATTTCGGGTGACATTATTTTTGATGTTTTCCTTCTACGCAAACTTTTCAATTATGTTTTGTGATATTAAAGTGAAATTTAATTAATTATAATTGCAATTAGTCTCTTTTCCCCTCCTATGTTCTATCTCCTCTTGTCTCTTATTTTTGTCATTTTTTTTTTTCCTTCATATCATGTCACTGTTTTAATTGTTTTCAGTACTTTCATTGTATTGAATAGGCTAGACATCATTTATGGTAATGTTAGTTTAGCAATTATTAGTAAATGATTGCTCTGCAGGTCATCTGTTTCATGTGAACATTTTAATTTCAAGTCCTTGGTAGCAAAACTTCCAAATATAAGAAAAATTTTAACTGAACTAAGGTACATGGGTCCAAGAGATGAAAAACATCTTTGATACCAAAACTTCCAAATAAGGAAGAATCATGTCATATATCCTGGGGAGGACGTTGGTGGTATCTCTTGTGTTCTTGAGGATACAGTGGAAATTAGGTTAGCATAATTTCTTATGTTTAGGTTGAGTTAGGCAGCCCAACTGACAGTTAAATTCTGAGAGTTTCTCAAAGACAACACTTAACAGAAAATTATTATAATATATATTATTATTTTGTTGTATTGATTGAGTTCATAATTAGTCAATTGCAAAGTATCCAATCCTTAGCCAAGATTTCCTTTATTTATTTATTTTTTCTTTCATATCATGTCACTGTTTTAATTGTTTTTAGTACTTTCATTGTATCGAATAGGCTAGACATCATTTATGGTAATGTTTAGTTTCGTAATCTTCATTTCAAGCTTCTTCATATCAATATTCTTCTTATAACCATTTTCCATAAATACTTTTAAGGCACTTGTTATATAAGTTTATTTAATGATGAAGAAAAACAATGTCTTGGCATAGGATGATATGGTATGGTGATGTTTAGTTTCGTAATATAAATACTAAGGTATCATTTTCAAGAGGCGTATGGCTCTAATCACCTTTTACTCTATGTTTAATGTATATTTGTTAACATGAGTAAGTTACTAATTTTTTTTTATAGCCTATTGTGGATGTCAATTTGATGCCAAAGTTGATTTTATCAAGTGAATAATGGTTAAATTTTCGGTGACATTGTTTTTTATTTTTGATGTTTTCCTTCTACGCAAACGTTTCAATTATATTTTGTGATATGAAATTTAATTAATTATAATTGCAATTAGTCTATTTTCCCCTCCTATGTTCTATCTCCTCTTGTCTCATGTATTATTAAAGAAAAAATTATTTTTTTGTTGTTATAGAAGAATTTTGTTCTCCATTCTCAATGATATATTTGTATTTGGAGAATTTGTTGGAAGTATTTGCGCACCTTTAGGAAGTGAAAAGGATACGGAAGTTGTTGCATGGCTAATAAATTATCCTCACGTCTGTTTTTTAAGTGATCCTTTTTTTTCTTAATTTACTCCTTCCTCAACTTGACTAAGCTAATGCTGAAAACAGAACAAAATTAATCATATATGTCCACTTTTCACTTTCTTTTGTGATTTCGCCTTTTAACATCAGGTTACAACTTGAAACCCTGCTATTTAAATTTTTCCGAGTCAAGAAAAGGACCACCTACTAAGCTCGTTTGTATTCACTGAAGGATGACCTCCCCTTTTTTTCAGTGTGTTCTCTTTTGCATAGGCCTTATTTGTGATCCAAATTGTGTTTTCAGCTTTAATCACAATTGGTCCAATGGCTCCTTACATGCAAGTCGATAACACGAACTGTCTGATTATTGTCAGACTATAATTTTGCATATCATGGGTATTGATATGGCTTTAAAGGTTGTTTGAAAAACCTTGTTCTACGAAACCATTTTAATTTTCTGGATTTTTGAAAACATTTTATTTTTCTTTTTGTTCACATAACAAGATGGATGTGTACTATCTTCAAACACGAACTAATAGAGTAGGCTTTAACGGAGCACTAAAGAATGTACAAGAGAAACAAACTAGGATTGGCAGTTTTATATATACAATCAAAAGGGTTTTTCGCCTGTACACCCTCAATGGAGCTTATTCAAAGAGCCTGATTCAGAAAATCTTTTCTTTATATATTATACTAAAAGCATTTTCACTTTTGGGCACTTGTTTATACCTAATCAAATTTCATGAAAGAAGAAAGGCTTTCTTAAAAAAAAAAAAACCAGTGGAAGTATTTTTAACCTGCATGCACTCGTTTATGGCTGGTCAAATGTTCCGACCGAGGAAACGTTTTCTTACATATATCACACAGGAAGGGTCTTTCACCTGTATGCACTCGTTTATGTCTAGTCAATTTTGTCGATTCAGCAAAAGTTTTCTCACATATATTACACTGGAAGGGCTTTTCACCTGTATGCACTCGTTTATGTTTAGTCAAAGTTCCAGATTCAGCAAAGGTTTTCTTGCATATATTACACTGGAAGGATTTTTCCCCTGTATGTACTCGTTTATGTCTAGTCAAACTTCCCGACTCAGAAAATTTTTTCTTACATATATCACACTGAAAGGGTTTTTCACCTGTGTGCACTCGTTTATGACTAATCAGATTTTGGGAATGAGCAAACGTTTTCTTACAAAAATCACACTGAAAGGGTTTTTCCCTTGTATGCACTCGTTTATGACTGATCAAATGTTCTGACTGAGCAAAGGTTTTCTTACAAATATCACACTGAAAGGGTTTTTCACCTGAATGCACTCGTTTATGTGTAGTCAAACTTCCCGACTCAGAAAATTTTTTCTTACATATGTTACATTGGAAGGGTTTTTCACCTGTATGAACTCGTTTATGACGAACCAAATGTCCCGAATTAGCAAATGTTTTCTTACATATATCACACTTGAAGGGTTTTTCCCTTGTATGCACTCGTTTATGACTAATCAAATTTGCTGACTGAGAAAAGGTTTTCTGACATATATCACACTGAAAAGGTTTTTTCACCTGTATGTGTTCTTTGATGCCTTTTCCAATCACCCAATCCAGAAAAGCTTTTCTCACATATATTACATTGAAATGATTTCACTCTTTTATGCGTTCTTTGATGCATTTCTAGTTTGCATTTATTGGGAAATCTCTTTTTACATATGCTGCACTCATCGTGTTTTCTAAACTTCTTGTTAGATGCGCGGCGATTCAAAAGATATTCCTTATCGTTTTGACCTGTTACTCCAAAATTCAACTCCAAAGAATTTAAACTGACACTTGTGGACACTATCTGTGAAGTAAGTTGGGAGGTGCCTCCCTGTAACACTGTATCAGAATCGTTTTGTGAAAAATGACCCTGTAAAATTAAATGTTCTTTCATGTTATCAATATTGTCTTGAAAACAAATTGGACATCTTCTTGTTTCTCCCATTTGATGCTCCAAAAAATGAGCAACAAAGCTTCTATAATCTCTAACTACAGCAGGACAGATATCGCACTCAATTGGTGACAGTTCTTCACAGCCCGTGTCTATATGAAGATCCATTATCAGAAATGATTTTTCTGTCTTTCCACAGGATTTGCAACGCCAGAGCTTCGGTTGATTTACACCATCATTGCTGCAGATAGCTGAATTCATTACTTCTAAAAGTAGGAAATTAGATTAAATAAAAGTCAATTTAACAACTAAAAATAGTACAAAAATATTTAATACACAGAAGCATTTAACGATTGAGATCCATGCTTCAAAAATCTGTTTCATTTCCTAGAACTAATAGAAAAGTATAAATAAAATTTAATCTGAAAAAAAAAATACAACAGTTAAACACTTAAAAGGTTTTACATTTATAATAATGAGTCTAAAAAAAGATTATGCACTTTGAAACAGTTGACACCCGACTCCCAATTTTATTTCTTCTTCCCCTTTATAAGACAGAATTTTCTTTTTATATCGTCCTTCCAGTATCTCTTAGATTTGTTTTAACAGATAACGGTATTTTACTACGTTTCAGCTATCCCTGCAGCCATGATTCATTTCAGACTGGAAAATAAATATTTTTTTCTTTAATTTTAGATCGTTTGTAAATTAATGCCAGAAATTCTACCTCCTCCCTCCGTGAAAACCCTCCACTGAAAAATCATTCCATGGATGATTTCTGTCGCATAAAGTTCCCACCCCCAAAAATGTAATCCTTGCAGAAAATTTCCCTTGAAAACTGCATGCAGGCAGCTCCTTCTGGGAAATTTATCCTATTTTGCTTAAACATTTTACCATTATTAAATTCTGATTGTTTTTAAAATAATGTCTGAAATTTCTCCCATTCTCAAAATTTTTTCCCTAAGGACACGTTCCTGCGGGGAGAGCCTACTCTCGTGGAAAATTCCCCCGTCGAAAACTTACCCCCTGGGAATTCCTTCCAGATAATTCCATGCCCGCCAAAATTTTCCCCTGGACATTTTTCCCACAGCTTCTCCACAAGTAAATCTGCTTTGTTATTCTTTTTTCTTGTATTTTGCTTTTCCTTAATTTTTCAGTCGCGCAAAATAAATCATCACCAAGAGCGAATCGGACTTTCGTAACTATACATGCTGAGAATATAAATAAATCGTCACTGAATGGGGACTGTATTGGGTTTACCATATCAGATTCTAATTCCTCAAACTTTTCGATGGAATATATGCACTCTAACCTCGTTCCAACAGTGTCTGGTACACTAAGTGAAATCTTTGTGCCTCATCATCTGAGATTTGACATGCAAAATCACAAAATTCAAAAGTATTTTCACTCGAAACATGAATTTTAAGTGACTTATTTTCCAAAAGGGATGACATGGTCAATTCTGTCTCCCCACAAGAACGTTTGGACGAAAAAACATTGGCCATACTTTTGGTTTTTCTTATAGCTACGCAATCTTTCTTTTAAATTTATATTCTAACCCAAGGTGATCGGCATGAGTCCTTACCTACATAATAACATACTGTTGTAACGTAACTGTGTCGATTTGGTTGATCTATGATCTATTAATGAGACTACTTGCCGTTACATCTAACCGTTTGGTCAGTCTCCCCAGAGCCTTGTAATATTCTAAAAATACATCAATTTTTTTTACTATTATTAGCTCTAAGCCCAAGATGGTGTTTAATATATTTTCCGATAAAATCTATTGGGGCTATTCCTAGCAATATCCCCAGGGAAGCAAAAAAAAAAAATGGGTTAAATCTCCCTATCTCTTCTGCATAATGGTAACAGCCCCCTTCTGTGGCCTCCCAGTTTTATTCTCGTTTTGTCTTATGTGTTTTTTTAACATCTAACTACTTCTATTCTAAATCCTTAAGTCTGTATTGGAACTCTTTCTAAGTATCTGAATTTGTCTTTGACAAACTCTAGAATTTTTACGAAATGTTCCAGAGATTATTCAAATCTATCAGCAATAGCCTTTTTTAGTTTTTTACAGGCCCTTGCTTCCTCAGTCGGCAAGTCTGCTCTTGAAACTTTATTTTCAATAGCTCTCTTTTCTTGCTTAGAATTTTTTTTTTAAATAATACAGAAAAAATTGTGTTTATTTGCTTTAGCTAAAATTTTTCTTTAATGTATACACTTAATAAAAAAATAGAAATAAAATATCTTTCAAAGTTGTTCATTACAGACACTGTTGTGAATATTTATTACATCAGGGTTGTCAAATCCAAAAATATTTGACAATTTATAAAAAATAAAGACAAAAATTCATAAATAGATTTTAAAAGTTAAGCAAAAATTGTTTATAAATATATGTGGACTCCACATATATTTATAAACAAATTTTTAGTTACGTAATGATTTACGTTTTAGTTACGTAATGATTTAACCCTAGGCTGCTCTTGGGGATCACTTGACTCTGAACAATCCCGGTAATGGTGATTTCCTAAGGAGCTCTTGAGGAACAGTGAAATCTCAAAAAACATGGACAAGGCGATTTTAATGGTGTACTCAAAGACCAATGAAGTCTGAACAAACCCGGTAATGGCGATTTCTCAAGGCGCTCTTGAGGAACAACGAACTCTAACAGACTGAGTTATGTTTTAAGATGAAGGCTAAGCATTTTCCGATGATTTGAGAAATATTTAACTGGTGTAGGATTTCAACTGAGGACTCCTAAGGACGAAGAAATGACGTCCTAGTCAACTCAACTAACAAATCGATGTTGATAAATTGTTCTTAGAAATACATTGATAAAAACCCTCACATATCACCTTATGAAGTAACGATTAAGTAAAATGAGTAGTATCAAATTAATACTTATGACCACGCCCATAGGCACTACTCTTTTCTTTCTTGGTGGTTTAAGATCACGAGAAGGTTTAACGCCGATTCCTCAAGTGCTGCTATCTACCTAACTAAAGTCATTGCTGATGATATTTTTAATTTATGAATTATTTTTCTGGTGTACGAATCGAACGTAAGACGCAAAACTTACTATGTTAAAAGAGTAATGCGTTAGTAAACTGACTAACGAGTCGATGATATTATTATGTTCTTAGAAATAAATTTTAAGCAATAGGTTTCATGCAGTTGCTATACCATTGAATTGTATCTGTTTATATTTCATATATCATCTTTAGTTTAAAAAACACCCCTGGAGGCGAATCTTAATTATTTTTGATTGTGATTTTTTTTCTTTGAACAAAAAATTTTTTTTAACATAAAATTTTTTTTAACTTGAATATTTGTTCAACTTTGTTTTAACAAAAGAAATTAACCTGTGATATTTTCGACATAGGAAATGAAAATGATATACGTATGTTAGACGTGATTTTTCTTTTAGAAAAATAGTGTTTGTAGTGAATTTTTTTTAAACGTAGAAATTTTTTCAATTTTTTTTCATTTCTTGAAATAACATAACATATTCTTATAGCAAAAGAATTCACTTGTGATATCTTTTTAATACGAAATGAAAATTATATACGGACGTTAATTGTGTTTTTATCTTTTAGCAAAATTATTTTTGTAATGAAATGTTGTTTTACTTCGTTTTTTTAACTCAGAAATCTTTTCAAATTTTTTTCATGTCTTAAAATGGCACTAAATATACTTATAACAGACTTCAGAATGATAATACTGTAAATAAGTATGTGATTTTTCTCTGTTGGGAGTTGAAGGCGCTATCGTCAGTGAAATGAAGTCAAGAGTACCCAATGCTACGGTAGAAATTACAAGAGGATGTCAGCTAGCTCTCCAAAAGGGTGAGTATGTGCAAGATCTTGAAAAGGTACATGGAGGAGCAATAAACTCTTGCGTAACTGATTTCTCTGGTCTTGAGTGCTAGTTATGCAATGATATAGCTCTAAGGTACTTGGAGGAGCAATAAAGTCTTACGAAACTGACTTCGCAAGCCTTGACTGTTAGTTTTGCAACAAATTATCAGACAGGCATAAAGAGAAAAAACTATTGCGTGGCTATTGGAGTCAATGAACTGTTAGCTGCGCTATTACGTAACAACTTCATGTTGATTATCTAGTTGCGCAACTGTAGTTGCTTCCGATTCGGTGAGGTCTTTCTTGAATGCCACGTGAAGCAACCAATTTCTCTGGTCTTGAGTGTAAAATGAACATGAAAACAAAATAAAATATTATTGCGGATTGTTTCTTTTTTAAAATAAATAAAAATTCAAATAGGGATAAAAACCTTTTAATGGACAGTGATAACTTTCACAAACAGTGATAAAATTCCATAAAAAATACTAGATATTTCGGACACATACGCAGTAACCGTCATCAGTAGTAAAACTAACATAAAACAATTAAAAATAATAGTTAATATACGAAATAAAATAAAACTATATATTATTTAATAATCTAATTCTTTTCAAAGCAAAAGCGGAAGCTGGTTTCTTTCACCTTCTTGGATCCGGTTCATTAGCATTGAATGAACTAACACTTGGACAGAGTTTAACTACATTTGTTTTAGTTTAGTTTTACTACTGATGACGGTTACTGCACATGTGAACGAAATATCTAGCATTTTTTGTGAAATTTTATCATTATTTGTGAAAGTTGCCACTGTCTATTAAAAGATTTTTATCCCTATTTGAAATTTTATTTATCATCATGGAAAGGCAGTGTGGTCTCCAAAATTATTTTGTTCTTTGAACGAATACGGTAAAGAAATAAGTGAGAGAAATGGGGATCAATGAACTCTAAGTAGACTCAAATACTGGTTGTTACGCAATAGCACAAGTAACAGTTTATTGACTCTAATAGTTGCGCATTAGAGTTTTCCTATGCTTGTCTGATAGTTCATTGCGCAACTAGTACTCAAGGCCAGAGAAATCAATTACGCAAAACTTTATTGCTCCCTCAAATACCTTTTACATATTTTGCAGATACTCACCCTATTTGAAGGGTAGCCGAAATTCCCTTGTAATTTCTACTGCAACATTGGGTTCTCATGGCTTCATTTCACTACCGTTAGCGCCTTCAGCTTCAAATAGGGAAAACTCACATCTTTATTCACAATTTTATCATTCTGAACTCTGTTATAAGTACATGTAATGTCATTTTAAGACATGAGAAAAAAAAATCGAAGTTAAAAAAAACTAAGTGAAAAAAAAAACATCACTACAAACATTATTTTTCTAAAAGAAAAAATCACGACTAATATAGGTATATTATCTTAACTTCGTATCTCGAAAATATTACAAATAAATTTCTTTTGTTAGAAAAAAGGTGAAAAAACTTGTTCCAAAAAAATCTAAGTTAAAAGAAAATTCAGTTAAAACAAGATGGAAGGATTTTTAAGTTAAAAACGGCAGTGTTTATGCTTTTTTTAGTTTTGATGTTGTTCTTTACTCCCCCTGATGGCCCAGGTTCAAAAATAATCCATGGATTGAATTCGAAAAGTTCCAGAATGGCTAGTAGGGGGTGTTTTTTTAAACTAAAGACGATATATGCTATACAAACACATACAATTCAATGGTATGGTAACTGCAGGAAACCTATTGCTTCGAATATATTTCTAAAAACATAATATCATTGACTTGTTCGTTCAGTTGACTAACGCATCATTCTTTTACCATCATAAATTTCGGGTCTGACGATTCCTACACCAGACAAATAATTCATAAATTCAAAATATCGCCATCAATAAATTTACTTGGGTACATAGCAGCAGTTTGGGAATCACCGTTAAACCTTTTTCGTGATCTTAAACCACTAAGGAACAAAAGAGTAGTGCCTTGGGGCGTTGTCAAAAGTATTAATAGGATATTACTCATTTCATTTAATTAGTCATTCATGATGTGATTTGTGAGGGTTTTTGTCAATGTATTTCTAATAACAATTTATTAACATCAACGTGTTAGTTCAGTTGACTAGCACGCCATTTCTTCATTCTTTAGAGTCCCCAGTTTAAATCCTACACCAGTCAAATATTTCTGTGATCATCGAAAACTACTTAGCCATCATCTTGAATCCTTAGGCATGTATTTCTAAAAACATATTATCATTGACTTGTTGACTCAGTTCACTGAAACATCATTCTTTTAACATCATAAATCTCGGGTCTGACGATTCCTACACCAGACAAATAATTCATAAATTCAAAATATCGCCATCAATGAATTTATTTGGGTACATAGCAGCAGTTTGGGAATCACCGTTAAAACTTTTTCGTGATCTTAAACAACTAAGGAACAAAAGAGTAGTGCCTTGGGGCGTTGTCAAAAGTATTAATAGGATATTACTCATTTCATTTAATTAGTCATTCATGATGTGATTTGTGAGGGTTTTTGTCAATGTATTTCTAATAACAATTTATTAACATCAACGTGTTAGTTCAGTTGACTAGCACGCCATTTCTTCATTCTTTAGAGTCCCCAGTTTAAATCCTACACCAGTCAAATATTTCTGTGATCATCGAAAACTACTTAGCCATCATCTTAAATCATTAGGCAATATGTTTTGCAATAGCATCGACAAAGGTAGAACCACCATTACCGGGTTTGTTCAGATTTTAATTGTCTTCCAAAACACCAATAGAATCGCCTCGCCCGGCTTTGATCAGAGTTCATTGCTCCTCAAGAACGTCTTAAGGAATCACCATTACCAGATTTGTTCAGAGTTCATTGATTCTCAAAAATGATTTAGGATCAAATCATTGCGCAACTAACACTCAAGGCCAGCGAAATCGATTGTGCAGGAGTTCATTGCTCTTCCAAATGCCTTATAGGATGGCCTTGACAAGCGAGGGGCTACTTACTTTCTATTAAAGGCAAATAGAGCCAAGTAATTCATTATGCACATACTACCCATGGGGAGAAAATGAGGCATTTTTAATGCTTCAAAAACATCATTCCAGGGCATGGGAGGACTAACAGTTTTAAACAGAACCTGAGGCCAACCACTGAGGCCAAAAATACAAAATTTCACATTTTTGCAGATGGGAACTTGAAACCTCTGCATTAGGGTTATCTGACACGCTGAATCAGATGGTGTGGTCAGGGACGTAATTTCATCAAAACTCTGGGGGCAAATGTGGAGCCAATTCTCCCAAATCAAGTGAAAATGATAGTGGAAAATGAAAATTCAGCCATATATTACCATACATGCAAAAAAAAGCTAAAAAACAACAAACTCTTTTCTGTGAATTATACAGGTTCATCTGAGTTTTGAAAATATTTTGAAGAAAAATATATTTCAGCTATAGAACAAACTGGGGTCTCTGGGACAAATTGGGGTCAGGAGAAAGCAGTTAAAACCCCCTGTCTCATAGCAAATTACATCCCTGGGTGTGACTTGTATTAAGCTTTATTGACTTCTAAGGGGTGTTAGCCCCCCCTCTTTTTATTGGAACAGCACGCAAATTTTCTCATGCTCGTAGATTTTGATGGGTAACACTGAACTTATTGAAAATTAAATATATGGAATCAACATAAAAAGCTTATTGTTTTGATGTATCTATTGACATCAAAATTTTATTTTTAGAGTTTTGGTTATTTTTCAGTCGAGTCACTTCTTACTCAACAAACTGCTTGACTATGACAACATATCAACCTCTACGGTAAGTGAATGGTACAATGATATGACTTAAGGCTTCTGACACATGGTATGTGGTGTAGAGCGTAGCAACTTTGTTCATCAAAGTGGACAAAGATAAGGCTATGAGGGGGGGGGGGGGGGGGGGGGGGGGGTTGTAAGCAGCATTGTCGGCCAAGTTGCAAAACTTGCAGGCTGTCCTTCCACCTGGTACAAGGTCTAACTTTCAGACGCAACAAACCAAAGGATTTGAGATCCAAACCATATATGATTCTAGCAAGGGCTGTCTGTAGCGTCCAAGGGAGATGCCAAAACCATCTGAGAGTTCACTCGACAATTTGAATTGAAAACGAACCATCTGAGAGTTCACTCGGCAATCTGAGTTGAAAATGGAGCTTGGTGGGAGTGGGCGAGGAGCCTTTCATTCCTCAAACATTCGTCCCATCGGAACCCCTCGGTTCGAAAATTTTTTTTTCATCTGGCAGCCGTCTATCGTGCTCAAAATTGTGGATTTGAAGCGCCATGTCTCAGTCACGTAGATCAGGACAGAGCTCACGTATTTCATCAGATGATGTATTTATTAGTTTCTTTTATTTTTTGTCTATAATCATGTGTACGACCATGGGTAGAGGATATGGTATTATTGAGGTTTCTGGAGTATCATTCCAGAAGAGTGGACTGAAGAGAGAGGACTGACAGTTAAAACAGAACCCCTCACCATTTTTTTCTCCTCCGTTGATATGCCTGCTACTTGGATTGAAACCAACGTTGAAACTGGCAGTACTAAACCCTGCAACCAGAAGCAAGCAGTTCACATTCCTTCCCCGTGTATTCAATAGATTCTAATATAATGGCGAAATGAAAAAATCCCAATTATCTAGCTCTGAACTGGTCAAAGACTGAAAACATATATCTGAATTGTCTGTTGATTTAGGATTTTTGAAGAAAAGAAAAGTATTTGGAAAAATCTCTTCCGTAGCATAGGACATAGGTTCAATTAATTATAATAGGCCAAAGGTTAAGAAACTATTGACTTAAATGGAGTGAATTAATCTTTACATCGTTTTTTAATATATATGTATATATATATATATATATATATATATATATATATATATATATATATATATATATATATATATATATATATATATATATATATATATATATATATGTATATATGTATATATATGTATATATATATGTGTATATGTGTATATATATATATATATATATATATATATATATATATATATATATATATATATATATATATATATATATATATATATATATATATATATATATATATATATATATACATATATATATATATATATATATATATATATATATATATATATATATATATATATATATATATATATATATATATATATATAGTTTACTAACCCATCAAAACAAAGGCAGATGGAGCAAAACAAAAAGAAAACAAAAGAAAATACCAGTTCAAAATAGATAACACAAATATAAAAAGCCATACAAAGTAAACGAGAAAAAATTTGAGTCCATTACTGTCGTAGCAATTCAGCCCATGGGAGGCCGCAAATACAAAAATTAAAACGCCGGTTTTGCGCTCCTATAGCATGCTCTGAGTCAACTATTTTAAACCTCCTAGACATGTACCGATTGCTCGTCCACGGGGGCACCAGCAGAAAAAAACTTCGCAAACCTATAATATGTAGCTCTAAGATTACGCCTATCACTCAGAGTAAAAATTCGCCAGCACGGGCTCAAGTACAGCAAATGAGGGAGCACCATAGCGCTATAAAGTCGTGATTGAATCTGGTGATCAAATTTCTGCTTATTTGCAACAATACGGCTATAGATGTACGACACACGTTTGTGGAAATGAACCATAAGGAGCCAAAGGGTTTCAGTAATTGAACTCCCGAACGGAAGACCTAGATACACAATAGAATTAACTAGCTCAACTTCGGCATTACCTAATCGAACTGGCACGTGCTCACTTTTTTTTAATCAAACAACAACACAGATAATTTATCAGTGTTAAACCCAAGGCCTATTTTATGATACGTGCACTGGAGTTGCAGAAAATTTTCTTCCAGGCCACGCAGAAAATGGCTTAGACTAAAGACGCCATCTACGTAACCAACCAGGGAGATGTCGATCCCAAGAAGAATACATGTAGTCAGGACATTAGACTGAGGTTTAACAATACTATTGTTAAATGCGGTCGGTGAGGTAATAGCACCCTGCCTTACTCCTTTTTTTACTGGCAAAATAGGGTTGCCACGGGGTGACGACTCATTGGCACTGTCAATTAATGGGATATGTCCTGCGTCGATGGCCGCAGGAATCGAAAGCTCAGCTTTTAAATGAACATACATATCATACAGTGGCGCCAAAAAACAAGGATCAACACCTCTAAGACCCATATCAAGTATTATACCTTCATGTATCAATGAATTGAAAGCACGTCTGACGTCATGGGATGCTAGTGCTAGGATTTTACCACAGTTTTCTGCATCAATTAGACCCGAAATAAGAGCACTAAGTGCATGTCCGCATCCAAGGCCAGTTTGAAAGCCAAACTGGTGGTCATGGACAGTGCACTTTGATTGTAACTCATCTACAATCAACAACTCAAAAAGCTTGCAAAAAGTAGTTGCAACGGTAAACTGGCGGTATGAAGAGCACTCTGACGATGCTCTACCCTTTTTCAAAATGACGCCAGGGAACCTATACAAAAAGAATCAGGTACCATTCCAAGGTTAAAAACCATTTGAAAAAGTAGAACAAGGTGCTACAAAAATAAATCGCTGCACAAAATTTAAATCCTGAGCTTAAATCTGATCAAACCCACGCGATTTCTTTTTCTTCAGCTTTTTAACAGCTGAATGTATCATAATCTTCTTAACAGCAACACCCAAGACTTCTTTCACTCGAAAAAAAAAAATCACCAAGACGAGTTTTAAAACCATCCTGAAGCTATGAGTCTGGTGGCGAGAATTCATTTTGGTAATGTTCAATCCATGATAGTAGTGGAATTTGCGAAGATGGATCTTTGCGGGAATCCTTAGATAATACCGACCAAAGCTTATTCGGATTCGAACAAACCGCTTCAGAATTTGCCGCAATTAAAGAACCACGATGCAAAGATAGCTCCTTTGCAAATCGTCGTTTCGTAAGAATCCGAATCTTATTCAGCCAATCATCACGCGGTGAACCGGCTTCCCGCCAGATAGAGAGCCACAACTTAACAGAATTACAAGCATTCCGTAAACTGATATTAGGCGACCAATCAGGAATTTCAGTATCAGTCTTTACTTTTCTAGCAAGTATTGGTCAATATTAGATGTACTTCTACTATTGTGGATATAAGAAAAGTCCTTGCTTTTTGATGCGAGTATATATTCAATCTCAAGCAAACCATAAAGTAGAGTCACACGACTAGATGGAGTTTCATTTTTCTTTGTCAAGTCACAGTTGAAATCACCCACTATAACACAAGAAAGTCCCTGTTTTTCACATTTTCGAGACATTTAGCTAGCCGAACCATACTAATTGCAAACAGTCTCTCTGATTCCTCGTCTCGATAATCCGTTGGAAGGTAAACATTAATTAAAACCACATTATTAATCCTTACTGCAAGAAAATCACTTCCAGTCAAAGCTAGAGCACAAGAGGAAGGATTTCACAAGTGGCCAACCCATCGGAGGGACGACCGTGAGTTTGTGATCGGCACGCACGGACAGAGAACACTTTATGACTTGGGGATACATCTATAAGTCCAGACTAAAAGAAGTCGCAAAATGTTCTTGAACACAAACCAGGTCATATTCAGGCATTAGTTATTTAAGAACACAGAACGATTAGAAAATTACCATTCAGATTCTACGATGCAACACTATACGAGACATTGCTAGGTGTAGCGTTCATTTTGATGGTGATTTATTGGCCGGACATCTCAAGCTATAGCAAGTTTGGCCATTCTTGTTGCGCAATACACAGAACATGTCGCATTTGAAAGGAAGATCCTAAATTGAGTTATGGTCTTCGGCACCACAGCGTCCACAACGGCGAGGTTGAGAACAATCAGCTGCGATATGCGCAACACATTGGCAGGAGTAGCAGCGTTTGGGCATAAATTTAAACTGTTGAGCAGGCAGCTTTTCATAACCAATTCTGATTGAGTCGCTAAGAAACTGATCTACATCATTTTTACGATCAAAGTACATCTTAAAGACTTTCGCACGTTCATAACTGCAAATTTCAGCAACTTTAGCGGCATTAGGAACAAGCCTCTTGATGTCCTGCTCTGTCATACTAGTCGGGGCACGCATGAGAACTGCAATGAAGAGTCGCACTTTTAGTTTCGCAGTTACGTCGGGAGCATTCGATTTCAAGTTCTCAACGATGGTTCTTGCGGACGATTTGGATCTTACTATCAGTTTCCAGTCATCCTTGGTTTTACGAAGTTGATTTATCTCATCAGAGTTCGGGCAAAGACTATCGACAAAACGCTTGCGAGCGTCCGGATTATCGAGCGCTTTTGGGATATTGAGGACAACTGCATACGAGGGTTTAGCACCTACTTTTGCAATGTCCTTAGTGCCCGGCGTGGATGTAGACGAACTTGGCTGATCGAATGAGGAAACAAAACTCTTGAACTCGAGATGGAGTTCATTTACCTTCCTCGTCAGCGTTACGTTTGATTCACCCAGAACAACGGTAATCTCATCTGGCTGGAAAATGACAAACTTTGGCAGTGGTACTGAATTCTTATCACTATAATTAAGCGCTTTAAGGATGTCTGTAAAAGTATCTGAAACCTTCTGTGTGTCAGTTAGTCTGACCGACATTTTCGCTTCAGACCAGATTAACCGCTTGGCTTGCGCAATTTGATCACCAGCGAAAAACCCGCAACCTACTTCGACTACTTCCGCATCCGTGTTCCCAGCCTTCCTTGCTCAAACCGTATTCAAGACTAGTTTCTCCGATGCCATGACGGTACGCAATGAAATGTCAGGCGGTGAATCAATCAATCAATCGTATATTCAACGAATCAATCAATTACTGAATCAATCAATCGTATATTAAACTACTGATATCTGCTATGAAACAGTTAACAAAACCTGTGGGAAGCGCCGGTACCCAAATCGCCTTTCGTCAGCAGTTTAAGGATCAATGCCCGCCTATACCGATACGGCTCTTATGCTTGTTAGCTCTCTTCTGCACAAGCTGTCACTGAATTAGCGAAAAATTGGATAAAATTATTTTCTTATTTTCTAGAAAATAAATTATTTTCTAGAATTCGAACTAAAAAATTGTTGAAGACACAGAAATGCCGTACCTGTTGGTGCTACCGTAGTATTAAATCCAAACAAAGCTATCCATATTTAGTCTATAACAATAAGGTACATAACACTTTAGATTTTAGTCCGTAGCAGAGTATTGTGAAATTTCTATAATCACTCAAGGTCACTGAATTTATTAAATTTTGAGGCACTGAATTAATATGATTTCAAAGCTGGTTTTAAAATTCCATAAGTCGAAAAAGATGTTATCACTCTGGAGACTAAACGGAAAATAATGAAACAAGTACAGATAATCCCACCTCCTCTCCTCTCGGTGACATAATAATCCTTTTCACTTAAAATTTCAACCTTTAATGTCACCTAGAGCTTTGAAATCATATTAATTCAGTGTTACGTTTTACGTAACAGTGTTAGTATTACGTGTTAGTATTACGTTTTTCAGTGTTAGTATTACGTTTTAAATATAGTAATTTAAAAACGTCTTCTTTTTTTAATTTGAGTACCCAAAGATAATTGATGAAAACACGGCATACTACTATAAATTACCAACCACAAAAAATACAATTCCCGGTTTCGCAAGGTACCCTAATGACATAGAGCACTCATTTCGCCATGGAAATACTTTAATAATACAAACGTTTATGTGAACCTGAATATCACATAGAAACAGGCATATAGTACATCTGTCTCTGGTTTGACAAAGCGATTATTAAATTTCATTTCAACCTAAATATCAATTTTCATGCAAACACATGAATTTTAAATGAATATATGTTTTTACTAGTGTCTTTTTTATTAAACATATGACAGCTTTAATACAAACAGTAGCTTTATTTTTATTTCACGAAATATATCAAATAATAATTGTTCTGTCTACAACATATTATATTTCATCCACCTTTCTGAGTAACTTAGTTTCATCCTGCGAATCCTGTATCAAAACAACTTTAGGGACAAAAAAACTATCAAAATTATTAAAAAAATTTAATATTTCAAAAATATTTAAATTTACTATAATCCGCTTTTTAATATAAAAAGTCAACTGGAGTAAGTTTTAGGGTAATACGAAAAGAGGAGCAGTGTAAAATAATAGCGAGAGGCAATACGTATTGACATACAGAAATCTTTCGAACCCCTTTTTGAAAAAGGTTTTTTCTCAGTTGACTCAATTTCACCACTATTCTATTCACTTATTCCTCCCAAATTTTTCTTGTGTTCAGCACTTTCAAAAGTCAGTCCCAATGCTCCCGCTTTTGCTACAAACGTGAGCCAACGATTTCTTGCTATATCGTCATAATTTGCAAATTTGTTTAAGGGTAGTCCACTGCTGTTTTTTCAGTGTATTTTCACGTAAAATTCTTCAAAGTACTACTGCAACCCGTTCCACACAGTTTTCACATTAGTGTCGCTTCCTGTGACAAATTTCCGCCATCTAAGAATGCTGCACTTTTCAGAAACTTGAACACCACACATTCTTTTTTCTACATATCGGAACAGTGGGTCGAAACATAGGTTAAATAGCCTTCCAGAAAAAAAGGATCCCCTTGCGGCAGACCTTTTTTTAGGTTTATTATTGACGTCAGTTTTCCATACACTTTTATAACCACTTTCAGTGTAAAATATATTCTTTCCAATTTATCTATGTTTTCCTTTCCGAAATTCATCTTTTGTCACATTAATAACCACAAAATTTCTCGTATTATGGAATTATATACCCTCAGTATGTCAGCACCAACTAGGGCTAATAGGTTCCAACCTATAACTTTGTCCGTCGTTTTTTTTTTATCTCGTCGGAGGCAAATGTCTGAGGACTGTCAGGACATTTTGGGATTTTCTGCTTTTTATACCACCGTACTGGTAATCTCCCACTTTTTATTCTGCGCTTTTCTTCATTCTTTAGTACATATTCTATAGTCGCAGTTTGTTTAGGAAATTGGTCGTCAGTTTCGCACTTCTTCTCTAGGTCCGCCCTTGTGTAACAGTGATATAACTAACAGTTCACTTTCAGGGTATCCTCTTGACCCAACTTCATTTAGTACTTTCACTAAAAATTCCCCGATTTCACTCCAAGTTAACTTATAAAAATCACAGCTTAGCCCGTCAATTCCAGCCGATGTTCCATTTATTAACCCGGATATTTTCTTTTTCTAATTCATGTTTTGTAACTTCTTCCCCTAGTCGTGCATTGTCTTCTTCTGTAATCTAGTATATTAATTGAAATTCACCGAAGCAGTTCTCTGTGGTGTTTCCTACGGGAGGTTTTTTATACAACACCCTGTAAAAGGAGGCGGTTTCTTTTTATATTCTCGTTTGATCCGATGTTGTTCCACCGTTTTTGGTTCTGACTTTCCCAATTTGGTTTTCAATTCTCTTCGCTTGCGCTTTAACCTTTTCTGACATCGTTACCGGTCTTAATCCTTCTAACTCTTGTAATCTATTTTATATCTTGAAGGTTTAGAACTCTTTTTCTTAAATTTGTCTTAGTTGCTGTTTTATTTCGTAATACTAATACCAAATGAACTAAATCCATTTCTTCTTTTAGGTCTGTTAACGTCCTATACAGGTGGCGTTTGTGAGCTTCTTTCTCTCTTCTCTGTTGCTTTTCAAGACCTCTAATGAAATAAAAACAATTTTTGCTTTGAACGTAATCCAAAACTGGCAACGTCTGTTTGTTCAGCGTAGACTCTAAGTGGTTCTCTTATTCTGCTTCAAATTACTCTTCTTGTCTTTTTTCTTGTTATATATTTGGATCCCATTCTCCAAAACACTTGTTTTTTTACGTCGATAATGCGGTCTTGTCTGAATTGAAGTTGACAATCGTAGCTATAACCGTGTGATCAGTGAAAGGTACCACAACGTTTTCAATTTTCGTCACATTTTTCATGAGTTTGGGGTATAGTAGATCCTGTGTATACGGCTCGAACCTCTTGCGTTAATACGGGTGTAATATACCTCTTTATTCTTGTCTATCCAGACATTATTCAGCTCCCAAACACGTACAATTCCTTTTAGTTCATTGCTTAGTTTCCTCTTGTCATTTTTCATGGCTTTACCTCTGATGTCTGTTGACTGTGATACGCAATTGAAGTCTTCTAAGACAATCATTGATTCTGCAGTGAGATGCTTGATAATTTTCCTTCTGAAGACTTCTTCGCGTTGCTCGGAGTTATTTGTGCCAGACGATAGGTGAACATTTACTAATGTGATATTTTGCCAATTGATGCTGCTCACTTTTTTATCGGCTTTATATTTCAGGTGGTATTCGTGACTGTTTGCTGATTGACGGTCCTTCATTTACTTTGTGCTGGGTACTCCCCTCTTCATTCTTTTCCTTGTTTGCGAACTGAGTTTGATCCAGCTGATTGATGACTTCTATTTCTGGATTTTTTTACGTGTGGAGATGTCGAATACTGTTTCGTATTCTCTGGTTCATGAAATAGTGATGAGGCTGCAAAAATTAAGTTTGACTGCTTCTATGCTGCTAAGTGATAGAATATTCTGCAATGCTATTTTGATTTGTCTGCCATCTTTGGTCGCGCTGGCGCAACTGGCCAGGCAATTCCCCAAGGATTGTATCTTTTTCCTGTTGTACCCCTTCTCTGGTTCGTATTGTTTCTCGGAGAGTTTGTATCATCATGGTCGTCGTTCTGACTGATGAAACAAAGCTTGGGTTGGCCATCGTACGAGACAAAAATCTTTCTTTCTTGGATTATCACAACCACCGGTGAAAAGTGGGATACAATATACATAAGCGCTGAAGCTCGGCCAGTGGAATCCTCAAAATCATCCCCCAAATCCCTTCGGACATCTTTCAACGCATGTTCAATACCTGGCCATAGCCTCGAAGCACTGCTCTAACTTCATCAGCTAAAGATTCGCCAGGGATTTTTCGGAGAAAAATGACAACTGGGAGTCTGTCATATTTTTCCACATACTCTAGATAAACAATTTGATCAAAATTCATCTTCAGCTCCGTTTTTTTCTACTTTTTGACAAATTCATCTGCGAGGACTGCAGAACTAAGTGTATCCTGCACGATTCCAAATTTCCGCAGATGATGTGACATACTTCAAAGCGAATGCATAGATACCGAGACCTGTCTCTGCATTTCGGGAAACGACCCTTCCAAGTCCAAAAATGAGTCAAGTGTCAAGCAAGAATGACCCTGTTCATCCACATTGTTCAACTACGTGATAGACAGGATAATGAATAATGCCCTAAGAAATCTCAGGGGAGTTGTCTTGGCCAACTAGATGGTTACTGAAAAGTTGCAAAGGAGCAGACAGGAGATCTCAGCAAAAAAACAAAGTCAGAGTCTACATAGCATCTGTGCGAGCTTTACAACTGTACACCTGCGAGACATGGCTCCTCAAGGCTGAAGAGGCTATATTGTACATTGCACAAAACTGTACAATTTAAGATTGTAAACTGTACAGAAAATGGTTTTCAAAGTCATAAAAAGTTTAAGACACATTTAACTTTACGAATCTATTTATCCATTTAAAAGTATATTTATATTCTTAATAAAGTCTCTTTGCAAGCATTTCCCTTATCTCAAAGAGTAAACTCTTCATAAATATCGCAACCTGCTTTTATCGGCCAATGAAATTGCACTCAACCATCCCCCCCCCCTCAAGATCTGGCAAGTGAGGCGGTCACCTACGTTTTATTACTCCCGTAAAAAAAGAAAGGTTACAATCAAGATTTTGATGGTGTCCGTCCCATTGCTCTTACTCCAGCTTTTTCGAAGTTATATGAAAGCTTTTTAGCTTTGTGGTTGAAAGTAAAGATAATCCCAAATGTTGACCAAAGACAATTCGGAAACCTACGCTCTACATCTACTACCCACTATCTTGTTCACCTTATGGACACAATATATAACACACTCGAAAAACCCAATACCTGGCTCAATGTTATCGCTGTTGACTTGCAAAAAGCTTTTGATTTAATCAACCACAATATACTATTAGAAAAGCTATCTAATGACTTTCAAGTTGAACCTTATTTAATTGGAATCATTGCGTCCTTCCTCTCTAATAGAACGCAAGTCGTGAAATACCTGAATGTATATTCTGATCCCCTCCCAATTTATAATGGTGTGCCCCAAGGAACCCTCTTAGGTCCAAATTCATTTCTTACAATGATAAACAACCTTGGTATTTATTTTTCAGATAGCTGGAAATTCGTTGATGATCTAACTGTCTTGTTACCATTTCAAGCGACTTAAAATGGGATTGTCATATTAATGACATCTTAAAACGTGCAAATGCCGCATTTTCCCTTCTTAAACTCCTTGAAAAATTTAAATGCCCTAAATCGGATTGTTTGAGGATTTTCCTGTCATTTGTACGCCCAACCCTTGAGTAAGCCTGTCCTGTTTGGCATCCTGGCATTTCCATTGAATTGTTGGACGGAATAGAGGCAGTCCCAAAAAAGGTGCCTAAGAATATCTTCAATGAGGGTACAGTACCTTATATTTCCCTTCTTAGGAGAGCTAATCTTGTCACCCTTAAGGAAAGGAGAGCAAAAATTACCTTGCGTTTTGCTAACTCATAACCCTCGAACAACTCCTCTTTTCCCTGGTCAATATTCACCCCTTCGACCCCGCCTCCCGCGTTCTGTGTCAACAAAAATCCCCCTTCTTGCCCCAATAAGAGTTTGCACTGAAAGATATAGAAGAACTTTTATCCCTTACACAGTTTCAACCAGTGAATCTCTGCAGCCTCCCACCCACTCACTTTTTACCTCACAGTTATTAATTTTAATGCCCATTTTGCAAATTTGAAGGTTTTTTATTTATATTTATTAGTCACTAATTAACGTATGTTTTTGTTTTAATTTCACTTTATCCCCTTGTTAATTTTACGAGTTTTCGTATTTTTGGCATTTTTGCTGACTTGACATGGCCTTCTAATTTTATGAGTTTAATTAGTTTTTGTTCTTAACATTTTTGCGTATTTGACATTGACCCTTTTATAATTTTCTGTTGTTGTTTAATTGTTTGTTTTTATTGTTCTTTTTTCGCTTTATTTGACGCTCAAGCGGGAATTTGGCCCTTTCGGGCTTGTGATAGCCGTTTTTCAGCAATAAATCTTATCTTACCTAAGGCCAACAAAGCTATGCACACTCTTCTCCATCCCAATTCATTCAAAACCTCCCTCTTTACACCCTCCCAGGAGGTTCCCATTCCCCTTAAATCTTTCTTTACAACATCATTCCACCATAACCACGGAACACCTGCTCTCTGGTTAGACAATCTTCGGCAATCTGTCATCCTTCCTCATCCGCAGAACTTGCTCTAGCCATCTCAACCTTTATCTCATTATAGCCCAAGAAAGTGTGAACCATAATATTCGTAAAGCCTTCTGCTTGAAATATGGTCAGTCATCCGGACACCCAGAAAAGTCCGTAGGCAATTTCTCTGGAAAACACCCAGCAAATCTTCGTCAGTTTTGGTGAAAGCTTTAAAAACCAGGCTTCAGACCCATATTTGACCACTGTCATCCTTCATCTTCCTCCAATTCCTCCATCTGTCTGTGTCTTTCAAATTCTCAGCAATTTTATCCTTTCATCTCACATCTCCTTAGTTCACATTTTTGATGTCTTAATTTGCAGATAACAGTAGTAGAAGTCCTTCTATATTACTATCCTTAATTTCCCATATTAATATTCTATATTACTATGTTATATTACTATCCTATGTTACCTATCCATTTCTATATTACTCCCTCCGACTAACCACCCTTCTTTCTTCTATGTTGTTTTCGGTCTTTATGTTTTAACCATATTGTATGTTGATTATCGGTTTGTTTGTTTATTTAATTATAATATTGAAATATTGACACTACACTATCAATAGTGATTAAATGAAAGTATTCTTGGCCGGCAGAAAATGTTGGTGCTGTAAATGCTAGCGTTCATTTACTGATAGCTTTTAATAACATAAAGAAAAAATATATTCTCAAGGTCTCTGTCTCTTTCCCTTTCCACCCGCTCTGCATTATGAATAAAAAAATGGATTTACCGAGATGCATTTACATTACTCTTATTAAATTACACTACTCTTACATTTTAATTTTATTGGTCCTCACTATCATTTGAAGCAAAACTTCCAATTAGCATTTTCAAACATTCTTCAAATTAAAAACTATCGTTAGATTTTCCTAAATATAAGGAGGTTATAGCACCTGTAGAACTATACCAAGTATTATGCCTCGCTCTTCAGGCTCATTTATGTGTACTGGCCTATCAAAACCAAATCGAATATTCAGAAATCAGAAAGGGTCGAGTATTCAGCTCATTATGCTTAGCTATCATATTAAGAGTGATTAAGGCTTGAAACTGTTCAAAGAGCTGTGGTTTCCACAATAGGGGGAAAGAAGATCACTTTTAAGGGTAAGTCCACCTATCCCAAAATTGTTGCTTTGCAAGCAACAAGATCAAAATCACAACTTTGTAGTGACGTGTCTCTTTTCTTGCTTCATAAGTGTAGCAGCCTTTAAAAATGAAAATAATCTAACAAGAAACTCTAAATTATTATTTGCTATATATTTAAATTACATTTGCGCAATTTTTTAAGTATAAACACAAAACTTAGCCTTATTTGACTTTTAGCACTACTATTCCCAGGCCTTATTAATTGCTGATGTGTTTACAACATGTTTCCCACTTTAGGTTTTGTTATTCAAACCATTTCTAAAATACTGTTAGTTTGAAAAATACCTCCATCATTGTTGTCGAATTCCTGGGAGACTGACTCAGATGATAGTACAAATTCTGGGTGAATCATTTACGATTAAGTTTTGATTTTCAGGCGATGGAGAAGAGTTTGCAGTACCCACGAGTGTTTCCGTATTACCTGCTAAGGCATCATCAATTTCTAAAAAACAAAAATATTAAAAACAGAGGGCTATAAATACCAAAAAATACTATATTAAAATATTTCCTGTAACGTATCCATAACTAATAAGACTCACAAAAAAAAAAAAAAAAAAAAAAAAAAAAAAAAAAAAAAAAAAAAAAAAAAAAAAAAAAAAAAAAAATTACACTCTGACCAAAAAAAAGTTTTAATCCAAACACGAAAAAAAAAAAAAGAAAACATCCATAATATTATGGATGTTCTGAATATAACTTAAAACATCCATATAGTTCAAGGCAAACACTTAATGCAAAGCATCATATAATGCAAAGAAAACACTTAAAGGTCCAATCACCAATTCATTTACATAAATAATCACCTACTCAATTCTTTTTTTTCCTTTTTCAACTCTGGATTCCTTGATTGATCTAAGTACTGTGGAGTGGGCATCAGCTTGAGCCCCCTTGTAACGAGGTCACTTCTCAAGTGGGAACCTATATCACACAGAGTAGTAAGAGTGGTTCAAAGGCCACCTATACAACAAAACAGTTATTATAGTTTATGCTCCAACCAGAGACACGCCAGAGAGTGAAGCAGATCATTTTTACGAACTTCTAACTTATAAACTTAAGAAGGTCCTGAAACAATATATTGTCTTAATTGGAAGGGAACTTCAATGCCAGAATCAGCAGAAAAGTATCCAATGCTGGGTCCGACGGCCAGTTTTGTCTTGTGGTGGAGCGGCTAAGAATGACAATTCTAAATTTTTTCAAGACAGCTTGAAACCTGGTGGACATATACTTTTGAACGTGCTGAACAATCCTGTATCTGGAGGTAAAAATTCGATCACTAGAACGTCGTATAACGTCACAAATTGTCAATTGGGGTTTTAATATCCCAAGTCTTGAAATGGGTAAATGCTGCTGAACCCATTGGTCGTCTCATTTTTATCCTCAGATCACAAGAACATCGTCGAAACGTCACAAAACTTTAAATGGGTTTTAATAGTCTAATAAAGTTTAAAATAGGTAAAAAATAATGCTGAACCCACTAGTTGTCTCAATTTTATCCTCATATTATATGAACGTCGTCTAAACATCACAAAACGTCGGGAAATATCAAATAACGATTTGGTGATACATAAGAGTCGGTATATTAAAGCCGAGGATGAGGTCTCAACTATGCTAAAAATTCCAAATTAGACAAATTAGGTGACAAAAACGTCGTCAAAAAGCTGTATAATGTTGCTTCCGATCGCCCTGGCAAAAAATGAGGTTCGGATCGCGGAGGCCATTTTAGCAGGGTATTAGAGGCGATAAGCCAGGACAGTGGATATCAGTTTTCTAAAAAAAAAAAATTGAAACTTTACCAGAACGTCCCATTAGGTTTGTTCTACGCTCTGACTATCTAATAGCGTAAAAAAATTTAGAATGCTCGACATCGACTATACAAACTATCTTACATACTTTATGAGATTCATCGTAATTAGCAAAAAGAGGTAATTCAAATCACTTGAAAACAAATCATCACTTCGATTGAAATTTGGCAAGAATCAATAACTTTTGAATAACTATATCAACAAGTTAATAACTTGTTTAAGCCCAAGCACATTTGTTATTAAACATTTTCACTTTTGAACACAATATTTTTTACAATTGTACTTGGTCAGCTCCTTGCAGGCAGAAGATGCCTCTGGTGAATCACTCAAACGTGGAGTCCATTTTCCGCCTTTGTCTCGTTTCCATCCCCATTCTGAAGGGTCAAGTTTAAGTGGATCCCCTCTGAGCGACTAATTCCAGATTTTACTTTGGAACACAGCGCATCAGATATGCTGAAGCGTTGATGCTCCCATTGCAGGAATTCGGTCGACAAATTTGCCTTGGCTAAACATGTTTTTGGGGACCTCATTGATAATCAGCATTGCAACTCGTGCAGTCATATAGAAGGTTTACAATTAGTTCGAGCTCAACAACAACGTCCTTTTCAATGTCTTTGTCACATTCAGTTGCGCAAGTCATCGATGATGTATCTCAGGATAGATATACTATAAATTCCAGAGCAGTATGGCCAACATTTGCAAATAAAGAAGTTGTGTCGCGTCGCAGTCAAAGAAGGCATGGAACATCGGTAGTGCTTTACATTTGGCAGTTCCAAGGTTCACAGCGATGCAGTGGATCAGGATAAACTTGTGGTTCTCACAAACTCCAAAGAACATCCACAGTTCCTCAGATCATGAACCAGCAAACGAGAACATCCCTTTCTACCGACTGAACCATCAGGAGCTTTTACCCTTTATCACTTTGTACCTTCGCGTGTGAGACAATGCGTTTATTCACCTCTTCATGTGCACAGGGACTTAAATTTCCAGCGTCAAACATTCGGTCAGAACAAAACACAAGTTCTTTCCTAGTAGCGAATACATCTCGATCTTCGGGTTGGCCGATCTTTTCCAACAAAATTTCAGAAAGGAAGTCAAACAGCTGTTGCTTATTCTCATGAACTCGCAAGAAGTATTTTCATTTCGACTTTTGGGGTATACTTGTTGTGAGCAAAACCCGAGTTCTGATCCCTGTTCCGCACTTTATTCTTGTTCCAGATTTCCCGGCCATCTTCCATGTAGACATCCCACATGACGTCAATTCTTTCTCATCGAATGAGCTGATATCGAATATACGGAATGAATACGTCGACTGTGTAATAACCAAAAGGCTTCACCGAGGGTCAACATATGCATGATAACTGCGTCCCAAATCTACTGCGAATAAACGGGGCTGAAATAGATAATGGTAACTCAGAACATGTTTCTATATCTTCAAGCAATACTGGAATGAGATCAGATTGTGGGGTGCTTTGGATTTCACCTTGCTTGAAAGCTTGGGAGGAAACATCTCATTCTCATGAGAGAAGGTTGTCAGGTCATTAGACCTGAATTAGCTAGCAATATATAGACTATAAAAGAGTTCTCTGTTCTTCCTTGAGACATGCACCGAGGGTCAATATATATATGATAACTGCCCCATCCCAAATCCACTGCGACTAAACGGAGCTGAAACAGATACTGATAACTCTTAACATGTTTCTATATCTTCAAGCATTAGTGGAATGAGATCAGATTGTGGGGTGCTTTGGATTTCACCTTCGCTTGTAAGCTTGGGAGGAAACATCTCATTCTCATGGGAGAAGAAGTTTGTCAGGTCATTAGATCTGAATTGACTAGAAATATATAGACTATGTAAGAGTTCTCTGTTCTTCCTTGAGGCATCTAGCTTGCTCTTAATCGGTGTATTTGCAGCAGGTCTTCACTTTTTTGAAGATTTTGACATTATTTCGAGGAAATGGGTCTGACACTGGTTTTTTTTTTGCCTCAATTTTTGATCAGTTTTTTTCCGTTCTGATATAGAGATGAAAGAAGTCTCTTTACCTGAAAAATTCGTCGACTATCTAACACAAGCAATTCGTTGGACTCGTCTTCAAATGGGTTTCAAAATTTTTTCTATGACATCAACAAGCTTCTTCACATAAACCAAAAACTGCCTTTGTATATTTCCATTTTCGCTGCAATTTTTGTGGTAAGTTTTAAATATTTGAGGATAAAAGTGAGACGACCAGTGCAATCAGCATCATTTTTTGCCCGTTTCAAGACTATCTTGCGCTGTTAAAACCCCATTTGAATTTTTCGGACAATTCGCAACGTTGTACATTTTGACCTTTTAGTGACTAAATTTCTTTTGCCTGGTTTTGCATAGCTGAGGCTTCATTCATGGCTTTAATTTACTGACTCTTATATACCAGCAAATCGTTTTTTGACAAAAAAACGTCACGTTTGGGGACGTTTAGAAGACTTTCTCATGATTAGAGGATAAAAGTGAGTCGACCAGTGGGTTCAGCATTTTTTTTACTTATTTCGAAACTTTCTTGGGCTATTAAAACCCCATTTCATAATCCACGACGTTTTGAAAACGTTCAAGTGATCGACCTTCAGCGCAGTCGAAAGTATATTTCAACTAACTTTCATGCTTTCCTGAAAAAAATGCAAGATTCTTTTGATCTTTAAAGCTTAGCCACTCCACTATTAAAACCACATGTAACTGGAGTCAAGGCTTCTTCAGTTTGCCATGACGAATGATTTTGTAACTACCAATACCTAATTCAAACACAAGCCCAGCCACGTGGCACTCAGGTTGTAGATGGTAGAACGGAAAACCAAATTAACTCAATCCTTATGTCCTGCCGATGGCAATCAATGGCTACGAATAGTAGATAGAACAGTGGAGCAGATACCAGTCCAAAACATGGGTCTGATCCCCCCCCCCCCCCCCTAGTCAAGCTAAATCTAAAGTTTCGACTAGCAACAAGACTCAAGAATAAACCTCTACGAAGATTTGACACTAATCGCTTCGATGATCTTAACATACGACAAACATTGAGCTTAATCGATTAGAAGCAATCCAAGTAGAAACGACCGACAAGCACACCCTAGCTTGAATGTAGGATTGGTGACCATACGCAATACAATCCACGGAGCCGCAAAAGCTAGGATACCGCAAAAGACTATTTCAAAAATGGATGTCAAAACGCAAAGTCAATGTGGCTGAGCACAAGCAAAAGAATTCGGACAGAAAATCCGTATTGTTCAAACGCGTAAGAAGAGAATGCCACCATAAAGCTATTAATGGTAAGAACCAGTACAGGTAGAAGATCATCAAAGACACGGAGGCCACCGCCTCCAGATCCGACACCAGGAAAATGTATCAGCTCCTAAAACCAATTAGCAGCAAATCATTCAAACCTACTAGTACCTTCGTCAAAGATGATAACAGAAGTTACGCTCGAAAAAACCCATCGCTGGAAAAAGAACTTCAACCAGCTACATAACCAGCACCATCTCTCCACAGTAATGGATCTCAATCAGCATAGCCATAACTCAAGCCACAAACCAGATGACCTGCAGGAGCCAAACCCACCCGGCAATATCTAAAAAGACTTGAGCGTGACTCCTCTACGTTAGATTGAGCCTGACAATTGATTAATTGCCTGAAAAGTAATAAAGACCCTGGTCCCAATGCTATTCAGGCTAAACTCTACATGTAAGTTGGGACAGCACTTGTCAGCAGGCTCCATAAACTAATTTAAACTTAAAAACCTTAATTCAGTGAAAAACCAGTGAGGTCATAATATTGAGCAAAACCAGAATAAAGTCCAAAGTGCATACGATGACAAGACCAATCAGAGGCAACGCTATAGCGTTGCCTATAGTAAAGGCTATACGGCTCCAAAGTTTCATTATTTATTTATTATCATTTTTTCCCCAGAGGCACTTCATATGGAAGGGGTCGTCGTAAAAACTTCATAGGGGGCTCATTCGATTGGAAATCGAGAATTCTAGTGCTCTTTTTAAGCGTCAAAAGTGATTGAAAGGCAACGAACACCCCTTCCACGCCCATCACTTCCCCAAACACATCCAATCAAAATTTTGAGATAGCCATGTTGTTCAAAGTATTTGATTTCCAGATAGAAATTATGTTTTTGAGGAGGACACTCCCCCACAGCCATCAGGGCAAGAGTTGTAAGCTATGCCCTGGGGGCATATAAGCTTTTAATAGAAAGCTTTGTCGTAGAAACTTCAAAACGGCTCATTCGATTGGAAATTCAAAGGGCTAATGCCCTTTTTAATAGTCAAAAGTGATTGAAGGCCAACTGACCCCCCTCTCACCTCCACCTTTTCCCCAAACAGATTCAATCACAATTTTGAGATGGCCATTTTTTTCAACGCAGTTGAAAATTCTGGAAGTTAGGTCTTTGAGGATGACCCCCCCCCCAGAGCCCTCAGAGTAAGGGTTGTAGGTTATGCTCTGGGGACATATAAGGTTTTTATATAAAGCATTGTCGTAGAAACTTCAAAAAGGCCACATTCGATTGGAAACCCTTATTAATAGTCGAAAGTGATTGGAAGGCAACTAAAACCCTTTCCACGCCCACCATTTCTCCAAATACATCCAATCAAAATTTTTAGATAGCCATTTTGTTCAAAGTAGTTGAAAGTTCTGAAAATTATATCTTTGAGCATGCAACCCCCCCTCCCAAGGTCTTCAGAGCAAGGGCTATAAGTTGTGCCCTGGGGGCATATATGGTTCTTATGGAAGGAAAGGTCGTATAAACTTCAGAGGGCTCATTGGATTGGAAATTGATAATTCTAGTTCACTTTTTAAGCGCCAAAAGACATTGGAGGGTAGCCAGCCCCGCCCCACGCCCTTTTTTTCCAAAAAGGCATCCGATGAAAATTTTGAGATAGCTATTTTGTTAAAAATAGTTCAAAGATCATAAACAAAACTCCGGTGTCGACTCAACCCCCCAGGAACTGAGGGCAGGCGTTGTCCGTTATGCCCTGGGGGCATATGTGGTTCTTATGGAAGGAATAGTCGTATAAACTACAAAGAGGGCTTATTTGATTGATTGGAAATTGAAAGTTCTAGTTCACTTTTTAAGAGTCAAGAAATTTAAGGGCAACTAGCCCCACCCCCCATACCCTTTTTACCTCAAACCCATCCGCTAGAAGTTTTGAGAAAGCCAGTTTTTTTAAAAATTGTTAAAAATGAGATAACAAAACTCTGGTGTCGAAACAACCCCACAAATCCAGGGGGTAGGCGTTGTAAGTGTTGTCCTGGGGGCGTGTATGGTTCTTATGAAAGGAATACTCGTATAAACTACAGAGAGGGCTCATTTCATTAGAAATTTAAGTTCTAGTTCACTTTTTAAGAGTCAAAAGATATCCGAGGGCAACTAGCCCCCCCCCCCCCACACACACACACCGTTTTTTCCCCCAATCCTATCCAATAAAAATTTTAAAATAGCCATTTCATTAAAAATCATTCAAAGGTCAGATAAGAGAAACTCCTGTGCAGACGCCCCCCCCCCCCCATGGCCCGGAAGCAGGCGTTGTAAGTAATGCTCTGGGGGCATATATCGTTTTTATGGAAGGGATGCTTGTATAAATTTCGGAGTGGGTTCATTTCATTGGAAATTGAAAGTTCTCCTTCACTTTTTAAGAGACAAATGAGACTGGAGGGCAACTAGCCCCCCCCCTCTATACTCCCTAAATGCATCAGATAAATTTTTCGTGATAGAGATTTTGTTAAAAATAGTTCAAAGTTCAGATAACAAAAACTCCGGTGTCGACACAGCCCCCCCCCTCCCAGGGCCCGAGGGTCGACGGTGTAAGTTATGCCCTGGGAGCATATATGGTTGTTATGGAAGGGATGCTCGTATAAAGTTCATAGAGGGCTCATTTGATTGGAAATTGAAAGTTGTAATTCACTTTTAAGAGTAAAAAGTGATCGGAAGGCAGCTAGCCTCCCCCCACACTCTATTTATTTTTTCCCCAGACGCACTTCATATAGAAGGGGTCGGGGTCGTCGGATAAACTTCAAATGGGGCTCATTTCAAAGGGGGCAAACTTTTTCACTTTGATATTGTTACTTTGATACCAGGTTTGATACTTTTATGAAGATTTGATTTTTTTTCTAAGTTTGATTTTGGAATAAGGAATTTTTAAAAACTTGAACCTTTTTGCAATCAAAAACGAACAAAAATTAATTAAAAAAAACTTTCTGAGAAAATGGTTTTTCAAAAAAAGTAAAGGCTATTTTAAACTTAAGCACAGCAGATACAAATACCTGTTAAATTCAAACTCAAAACGACCAGAAATTTCTATTAAAGAATAAATGAAACCCAAAACGAATAGAAATTAAACAAACAATCATAGCAAAAACATACAACAGGTAATAATATAAATGAATAAATAGATCTTAAAGCCAATAATGCTTAGATTGAATATGAAAATCAAGCTTCAAACGGAAAAAAATATTTTGCTATTGAAGTATAATGAAACTTAAAAAGAACAGAAAGTAAATAAACAATCAATGCAAACAAACACAAAATAGATATGAATGTAAATGAATAACTAAATCTAAAAATGAGTGAAACTTATTTTAATATGCAAATCAAGTTTGAAACGAGCAAAAATCACTACAAACAAGAGTTTGGGTATCACTTCCTTCTCTCACTGTAAAAGTCTAAGACCTCCTGCGTCATTGGCGCTTTATTGAAAACTATATACGGCTTAAACAGTCTTGGAAAGTATAAACAACATCAAATTGAACATTTGATATATAATGATATTAGTTGTTGAAAGATCCATCAGTTCAAGAATTTATTTCACTCTAATTTTATTTTTATTTTCAATGCTGTAAGAACTGGAAAAGAAAATATTTTTAATATAGTTCGTTTGCAGTGAAACACCAATCACGCAGTAGGCTTTTGGTTTTTAGTTACAGTTAAGGAAGGGGACAGTATCCAAACTCTTGTTTGTAGTCTTCATCCTCTTGTGCACCCTATTCTTTTTGCTAATGACAGTAACTTTTTCATTGCTGCAGTGGACCTGCCATCTGCCATTTCCCTAGCTCAAGGTCTTCTTGATAAAGTAAAAGATTGGTGCTTGTCGAATGGTATGACTCTCAACAGCCAAAAAAAGTACCATTGTACACTTTAGAACCCCTTATCGTATGAGAGACGCAAGGGAGCCAACCATCCTGACTTATGGGAATGATATTATACCGCAAACTACTATAGTGAAATTTCTTGGTGTGTATCTTGACTGTTTTCTTTCTTTTAAACCCCATATAACTCATACCCGTTCCCTTGTCCTCCGCCAATCTTCAATGTTATACAGGGTTAACTCATTTCTTCCCCCAGATGTTATGCTTTCTCTTTATTATGCTTTTATTTTTCCTTACCTTTCTTATTGCTGTTCTGTCTGGGGTAGTACTAATAAATCTCTTCTCTGCTCACTTCAAAGAGCCCAAAATAGGGCAGTGAAGGCTACTTTTGTTCTACCTCGTTTTTACCCTTCCTCTGATCTTTATAATGATACTGGAATAGCTCCGATGGATCGTATTGTGGGTAAAAGTTACCTTTATTTAGCACATTCTGCTTTTCTAGGTACACTTCCACCATCTCTGCAGCAGTTTTTCTTTCTGTCAGGCTCAGGTAGGTACTCTTCTTTTTTACGTAGCTCTTATCGCAGGTTCATTTTACCTAAGCGATCATCGACAGCAGGTCAGAGGTATCCTGTTTATCAATCTATTTTACTATGGAACTCCATCCCTTCTGATGTCCCTCTATCTCTTTCTGCAAAGGCACTTTCTCACTGAGAATTTCCAGTATAGTATTTTCCCCTTTTTTCTTCTTTTTTTTTGCATTCCATCCACATTTATATGTCTTTTTTTTTCATTCAATATATTTCTCTGATTTTTTTTTTTTTTTTTTTTTTTTTTTTTTTTTTTTTTTTTTTTTTTTTTTTTTTTTTTTTTTTTTTTTTTTTTATGTGCTTTATAATAGTGTCTTATTTGTTTTGTTGGCCCTTTACAAGCTGAGCTTCTTGGGCGCGTATAAATTTTAAGTTTGTATTTGTTTTGTTTTTTAGTATTAATAAATTGATTGATTGATTGATTAGTGAAACTATATTCGTCTTGAACAACTTTTGAAAGAACTAATTAAACTGAATATTTGATGCATAATGATATTAATTGCTGAAAGATCATCAGTTCAAACTTTTACTATAATTTTAATGTTTATTTTCAATATTAAGTACAAAAGAAAATATTTTTAATAAAATTGGTTTTCAGTAAAGTGCCAATGATGCAGTAGGTTTTAGACTTTTACATTGAGAGAAGGAGGCGATACCCAAACTCTTGTTTCTAGTGATCTAAGGATCTAAGTCGAGGATAATTAACCCCAGAAACAGGTTTCTGTCAGTTGAGTTGTCAGTGCAGGGCAAATACAGATTTTAAAAGCATGATTTAAAAATTTGAAGCAACTATAAAAACATGCCCAATGGTGGGAGTGCATGGACATAATAGGCTGAAACTAAGAAGTGCGATTAATTTGCTTTCGCACACTTGGTCTGGCACCAACAAGACAAATCAATAGAAAAAATGTCTGGGGGAGGGGGCGACTACAAACTTTACCGTATGCCTGGTCTTCTTTGCAATTGATTAGGGTGATATAGCTATTGAAAGTGGTTCATTTTCCATTTCAACTAGAGTGTTCTTTTTTTGTGTTTTTATATGATATTTTTCCATTAGCCCATTTTTCCGACCGCAATTTTCTATTCGGCTTTCCGAAAACTCTGGGGAGGAGTGGGGTCACCTCTCCCATAACTTGAAACCCCTAAAAACATGAATCCTAAAGTTTGTTCAAGTATTGCTCAATTTCATTTGACAGGACGAATTGGCTCTCTCTCTCCAGTAAAAAATGGGACTAATCTAACCTAATCTCCTGAACAATAAAAACCTAATAGCAAATCTCCCTACATCATCTTAGGTGTTGGACATTGTGTTTCTTTTTGGAGAAAAAGTATACGCATAGAGCCTAGTTATTGTATTGTATAGAGAGCATATTAATTGTATTGCATCGAATTATCTTGTTCATTGACACTATGGGAGAAAAAAATGTATTACTACATAAGTGCAGAATCAACATGCCCCAAGAAACAACATAAAGGATGAGCAGAAATTACACTGAACAATGAATTTATGCTCAAAACGAACATAAATTCGCAAAAATAGTGAGAATGTGGCTAGAACTCAACCCATAAAAGACAATTTTTGCAACTAACTTTTAATCTTGGAGCCCAGTCCTTTTTAATCTAAGTAGCTTCTTTGTTTTTAAATAGGTACACTTTGGTAGTCTTTAACAAAGAACTTAAATTTGAATTGAGAAATTCGATTTTCTAGCTTAATTTTAATCTTTTTTATTCAATTCACTGGATCCTGAAGTACTAAAATAATGATACTCACCTTCATTATCAACAGAGAGGGAGGTAAGTTCCTGAGAGTCAGGTTCAACTTTACATGGAGCCAAAATACCGGGAAAAGCAACCGCCGGAAAATCTTCAAGTTTGGGAAACAATAACGATTCGGAAATGTCCAGCTGATCTAAAAACACCACTTGGAAAAATGTCTCCAACTTCTAACAATAAAATTACATTTTAAAAGCACATAAGACATTTGAAAAAATCTATATATTTTACTAAAGAATATTTTCCTTACAATTGAATATTATTGAGTTAGTTCAACTCTTATACAATTTTTGGCTTGATTGAAATCTGACATAAATCTGGCATTCATTTTAAATACGATAAAAGATAATTCATTTAGCAGACCAACCAACAGTTGGCAGAACATTATTCATGAAAAAAATTAATTCTTGAAAGCAGATTTAAAGTTGATTAAAAAATTAGAGATGATATCCAGATAATAAGTGACTAGGTTCAGTAAAACTTTTATCATAATCATTATTGAAGCTTAACTGATATTACTTTACCTAGGAACCGTTGAGCATTTACTCTCTTTTGTTTTGCCGCATGTATTCAAAGCAATATAAGGTCGAAGAAGTATTGTAACCATAAAAATTTTTCGTCGAAACCTGATACAACTTGCAATACTTACTTTTATATGTGAAAAATGAAATGAAGACAACTAAAACTCTAGGAAACCTACACAAGCTAAGGTTATATAATCTATTTGCGTATTTTGTGTAATTACGATGAAAAGAGTACATTGTAACTTCTTTCTTATGTCTGCTGAAGTGTCCATCAGCACATTTCTCCTGTATTTTCTTACCATATATTAGCTTTCTTACTTTCTTTCAGAGGATACCAGACAAAAAACTGTCCAGCACTGGCACCAATGGGCTTTGTAATTACTTCAAACGACCATATTGATCTGTTGGCTGCAGCTTCCACACCAGTCTTCAGCTATTCCCTGTCAATCTCCAACCATGCCTCAAGAAGCTTCTCCATAGTCCTCTTTGAATTTTTGTCAAAATTTCCTTTCTTTCCTCCTCAATAATGTCAAAATGATGGAACTGCCTCACAGAAGAGGACGTCTCAACATATTTTACCTTTAGGGCGACGCAAGGTTTGACTGAGAAGCTTGAGGTGACGTCTTTTGAAGATAATAGTTGGAGAGCCCTTCAGACTGGCCACTGCAGCTTCTTACTTCACTATTGGAAATTCTAGACCTTTTCTGAATTTGGAGTAAGAAGCAAAGGCAGCGGAGATCTAAAACTTCGAGAGCTCTAGCCTCTTCATCCTTGAGCAGCCATGTCTCGCAGAAGTACAGCTGTACAGCTCGCACGTTTGCTATGTAGACTCTGACTGATTTTTATTGAGATCTCTTGTCTGGTCAACTTTTCAAAAAACCATGTGGTTCACCTAAGACAACTTTCTTGAGATTGTTCAAGGCATTATTCATTATCCTGTCTATCAAGAAGTTGAACAATGTAAGCAACCAGGAGAATTCTGGCTTGATACCAGAAACAGCCAAGGGTGGATCCAGGACTTTTTTTAGGGGGGGGGGGGGGGGGGGTCGGGGGGGGAGGGGGCGGGGCGCAAAATAGGTTAATCCGATATACTTGCATTAGGAACAAGTTTAATTAATGCAAACTTGCGTGAATTAAGTAATTTACACTACTTTATGCTACGTTAGGGGGGCGCGCGCCCCCCTCGCCCCCTTTGGATCCACCACTGGACACAGCTGTGGACTTGGGAGGGTCATTTTCCGAGATGCTGACACAGGCCTTTGTATCTATGCATCCACTTTGAAGTATGTCAATGAGGTCCTATAGCGCTCCATCTTCAGCCATAATTCTCAATAGTTTATCTCTGACAAGGGAATCAAAACTGAAGAGTTCTCTAGTTAAAGTGTTCATTATAACTTTTCTGTATTTATTATGTTGTGTATATTATATTTATTATGTAGGTGCTGGAGTCACAATAGATGCTTAATCCTTGATGTTTGATGCTTGCCTTTTCTGCTGCTTGCTTATTTACCCGTTGCTTACCCTTACCTTGCTTACCCTTTAATGCTTGATAGACTACTCAACATGATGTCAGAAGTATAAGGAATACAGTATGGAACTTGGAGCTTGCCCATCTATAGACTGGGATGCGATAAACTTGAAAGTTGCATGGTCACACTTCAAGCAACATACTGAACTCATGTTCACAGGACCACTAAGTGGAAGAGGATGCAGTGAAATGTTCATATTTATTGATATGGGCTGGTCAGAAAGGCAGAGACATTTTCAATACATGGACATTAACTGCCAGTGAAACAAACAATGTTACAGCATATCTAAGGAAGTTTAGTGAACATATTGAGCCACTTTGACATCCAATATTTGCCAGATATCAGTTCCATAAACGTAACTAGAGAAAGTGAATCAATAGAACAATACCTTACTGAGTTGCGCATTACAGCAAAGGAATGTGCATTTGAAACAACAAGTGATGAGATAATTAGAGACAGACTAGTTTTTGGAGTTAAGCAGGACATAATTCGTGAACGATTACTTAGTGAAGGTGGAGGATTAACTCTAACTCTTGCAATAGCTATATGTAGAGCTGCAGAAGAGACCCGAGCCCAGCTAATGATCATGTCTAACCAGGAACATGAAAAAGTGCATGTAAAGCAAGAGTTGGATGTTGTAGCAAGACATGGACGAAAATACTACAAATGTGGCAGAAGTTTTACACCTGGTCATTTGTGTTCATCAAAGGCTGCAATTGAATGGTCAAAGTGCTATAATTGTGGTGGAGTGTTCAATAAAAGTCATCAATGCCCTGCCAAAGGAAAAAGCTGCATGAAATGCAAGAAGCTAGACCACTTTGCCGGAATGTGCAGAAGTAGTCAATGCAATGTTCATAGCATAGAAAAAGGAGAAAATGTTGCTGACAAACCATAACAGTATGTCATTGAAAGCATCCAGAGCAAAGTGGAAACATGTAAAAAAAAACCTGTTGCCCAACTGTATCTGAAAGATGAAGCAGATAATGTGGAATTTAAAATCGACAGAGGTGCAGAAGCCGACATTATACCAACTCAGATCCTTAACAAGATGTTTCCAAGGCCAAAAGTAATACCAACTGCAAATATACTCACAAGTTATACTGGTGAGCCATTGAAAGTTACTAGCGTATGTCACTTAGATGTTCAGTACAAGGACAGGGAATCACAATCACACGATTTTTATGCAGTTGAAACAGATAAGAAGCCCTTGCTTAGCAGACAGATCGGCGTATTGATGAATTTAAACAAGTTCATATATAACAGAGCAGACAACAATAGCCAATACCACAGATGAAATTTTGGCAGAATACAAGGATGTGTTTGGAGGCATTGGAAAAATGCCTGGAAAATGTAGGATTCATCTGAAGCCAGGAGCAATACCATCAGTACAGCCACCAAAAAGAGTACCTCTAGCACTTCAAAATAAACTAAAGAACGAATTGGAATGACTAATTTGCTATGGAGTAGCGAAAAAGGTGACTGAGCCAACAGAGTGGGTCAACTTATTTGTCATTACAAAGGCCAAATTATCCAATACCAACCTTTGACGATATTGCCAACAAATGTCATGGGGCCCAAAATCTATTCAAGTTGGATGCTAGGAATGGGTATTGGTCAATGGTTCTTGATGATGCCTCAAGAGAGCTTACAACATCCAATACAATGTTTGGAAGATTCAAATGGAGAAGATACCCATTTAGAATAATTTCTGCTCAGGATGAATATCAACGTCAAATAGAGGAGGCCTTTGAAGGATTAGGTATGGGTCTAATAGTAGATGACATAGCAGGTGTAGGAACAAGCAGCAAAAAAATCAAGACATGCAATTGAGAGCAGTTCTCCAGAGAGCACAAGAAAAAGGAGTCAAATTCAACGGAGATAAGTGAATATTCAATGCAAAAGTTATACCATACTTTGGGCATCTACGTACCACCGAGGGTGAAAAGCCAGATCCCAATAAAACCAGAGCAATTGCTGAAATGCCTGAGCCAAAAAACAAAGAAGAGCTCCAGACATTGCTTGGGATGTTTTTAATTATATTTCTAGATACATACCAAACTTATCCATTCTGAACCAGCCTCTACAAGAACTTGGGAAAACGGCGGAATTTGCCTGGAAGAAGGTAAACAGTGATGCCTGTCATAGTATTCGCAAATCCTGATGTGAACAACTTTCATATTTTGATACAAATTGCTCAGAAGTTGAGATCAAAAGAAGTTGAGGTAAAAGATTAAAAGGTTGCATTTGGTTCGCGATCCTTAAGCAAATCAGAACAAAGATATTCTCAAATAGAGAAAGAACTACTAGGCATAGTATTTGCATGTAAACATTTTCACCAATAGGTCTATATATTTGGAAGAAAAATTTTGGTGATTACAGACCACAAAAGCCCTTGGAAAATATTCTGAGGAAACCAATCAGTCAAGCCCTACCTAGACTATAACAAATTATGCTTGCCAGCCATATGACATGAGATTTACATACAGACCTGGACCAGAAGTCCCTATGGCTGATGCCTTTTCACGTTTGCATATGGCACAGAGACCCAGAAGAAGAATTACAGGCAGAGCTACATGTGCAGAACATTGTCAAAAGCATCCTCATAAAAGACCAGATGGTGCAAAACATAAGCAATAGTTCAAAACATGATAAAGAGATGAACGTTCTAGATGAAACAATCAAAAACGGATTGCCAGAACACAAAAAGCAATGCCCAACTGAATTTCAGGAGTATTGGAACTACAGGAATGAACTAGTCACACACCACGGCATTCTCCTAAAGGGAGATTGAATTATAATACCTAAATGCATGCGCCAAGAAATCATGGCCCGTTTTCACATGGCTCACATAGGAGTTGTCAAAACAAAACAACGTGCATGCTCATGTGCTTTTTGGCCAAACATCACTGCTGACATCACTAAGTACATCTCAGGATGTGAAATATGTCAACAGTGTAGTGCATGCCAGCAAAAGGAGCCCCTCAAGAACTCAGACATTCCTGAGTACCCATGGGAACATGTTGGTACTGAATTACTGTTTCTGGAGGGAAGGAGGGAGGGAAGGAGGAGGGAAGGAAAGGCAGTCCAAACAGTCAAGAGGCTCATGTCTAAAGCATTAGCTGACAAATTAGACCCATACCTTGCCATAGGCTACTAAAATATTGTAACACTCCTATAGACAACTTAGCATCCCCATCACAACTTCTGACCAGACAGCCAAGATTGGTAATGCCCTCAATAGAAACTAGCTTTATGCCTAAAGCTGTGCCTATAGAGGAGTACAAGGCAGCCAGACAAAAGTAGCAAGAAGCTAAGAAAGAGCCATATGACAGGGGTACACACCCAATCAGGCCATTAACACCAGGTCAACCACTAAGGCTCAATAAAAATGGACAATCAAATAAAAGATGGATCAATGCCAGAGTAACCCATATATATGAGTTGAGCAACCATTCAGTGACTGTAGAGACAGAAGATGGAGTGGTACACCAATGCATTAGGAAGTTTATACGCCCCAGATACAGTACCAATGACTGGAACTACCAATCAAACTACATGCCGTCATTGATAAATGTAGAGGTGCCAAAGATACTTGAACAATCCAAAGAGTTGCTAATAAAGGCCAGCCCATCCAGCAAAACTAATTAAAATTGTAGCCTGCTGGAAGAATCTTTTGAGACACCAAGAGCAAATCAACACCCAAGTGATCAGGAATTTCAGAACACACCATCTTGTTCCAAAGCCAAAACTACAGTGCTCCCACCACATACGTCCTTGAAGACAACTAGATCAGGGGATCTTAAAGGTACTGGCTAGATTAAATCTATAGCCTGGACCATCCCGTAAGACTAATCAAAGAACAAGATGGTCAAAAGAAGGAAGATGTAGAGTTCTCTAGTTAAAGTGTTTAATATATGGTTTCTTTATTTATTATGTTGCTTATATTATATTTACTTTGTAGGTGCTCAGGTCACAATAGATGCTTAATGCTTGAAGTTTGACGCTTATCTTTTCTGCTGCTTGCTTGTTTTACCCTTTGCTTACCCTTACTTTGCTTATCCTTTAATGCTTGATAGAATACTCTACAAAAACTAGCAGTGAAGTCAATGAAACTATTTAGATGGACACTCTAGAGACACTTTAATATCCAATTTAGGCAAAACAACTGAATTGAATGTAAAGCTGAAAATTAGACAAATTGTGTATGACTTATAATGACCGACTCTGGAAGGAATTTGGTTTATTATGCCTGCCTACAGAAATGGGTGGGGGAGGGGGGATATCTCTGTCGTAATGGATCATTTTTCTCCAAAACTTGAAACTTTAAACCTAAAAATTCAGTATGTATAAGTTTTGAATGGTTACATCTAATTGATTAAAAAGGATGAAGTAAGGTGTAACTAAAAAGTAGCTTTTCTTTTCTTTTTTTTTAACTTATAATCACAGGAGAGAACAAAAAGAAAAAAAACATAAAAAAATGTAAAAAAAAATGATTAGATAAATTACCATTTTTAATATCGGGTGCTTCAGACAAGACATCTTGTTCAGACATATTTGAAATTTGAAGTGAATGAATAACAGATTCTTCCAATTGAGTTAAAACCTCTTGTAACATGTAGAATACCAACAACAAGACTTGGATATGGTCCTCCTCATTTACACTGGTATGCCTAGAAAACATAAAACCTATAATGATTGATGTGGAGAAAAGCTATACCAGTTTTGTACTAACATTGTGGAGCAAAGAGGTTCAAAAGCTTCAACACTTGAAAGGACAAGAAAATATTATTCTTTTTTTTGATCTTTCTATTCCTTGAGAAAGGAAAAACTAAGGTTAAAAAAATGTATTTTTTGATGAAATCAAAATTACAGCATACAAGCTTTTTACAGCCTGGAAAATTGTTTGCAACAGCAGAGTGATTGTTTAAGAATATATTGTAGCATGAACTGGGGTATAAAAAGATGTTTTGTATTTAATATCTTGATCATATCCTTTCTCAAAAGCCTTACAAAATTATTGCAATAATAGTCGTGACAGTTTAAATGTTTAAAAATACAAGTAAGTACCTTATCTAGTGGAAATGTATTTACTCTCCTGCTTAATAAGTTGTCACTTTGTTTGCTATTTTCACAACAAAAATAATTTTACTCATTCTCCAAAATGGATGCAAATGGACCAAAACTAATTGGAGCTTGAAAAGGTATTTTTAAGCACCTATATCTAGACAATGCTAACTTATGACACATTCAAGAGGGCCAAAAGGCTGTGAATCCAATTCCTAAAACATAAGCAAAGACAAAAGTACTTTTAGTGGTGATCTCTAAGACAATAGATCTTGTAGGTGCTGCTTTATAGTTTGTAGATTTTGGCATAAATGTAGAGCTGTTTATGTTATTTTCTACCAAGGCACTTCATAAGGAAGCATTTGTTGTAAAAACTTTAGAGGGGGCTAATTTGGTTGGAAATTAAAAACTCTAATGCTCATTTCAAATGTCAAAAGTCAAGTATCCCCCCCCCCCACACTCCAGCCCTTATTCCCCTAAAAACAGATGAAACACAATTGACAAATTTTTATGGTGATTTCAAATATATAAATTTCATCAAATTTAGTCTTACCAATCAAAAGTTACCCACCTGAGAAAATTTGCCTTATTTTCGAAAAAAGAAGGAAACATCCCCTAAAAGTCATAGAACCTTAAAGAAAATCACATCATCAGATCCAGCATATCTGAGAACCCTACTGTAGAGGTTTCAAGCTCCTATCTGTAAAAATGTGGAATTTTGTATTCTTGGCCTGAAGAAAGATCATGGATGCGCTTTTATTTGTTTTTCTTTTTTTTTCCCAGGGATGATTGTACAACACAGTAGTCCTAGAATATTGCAAGAAGGCTCACTCAAACGGAAATTAAAAGTTCTAGTGCCCTGTTTAAGTGGCCAAAAAATGGAGGGCAACTAGGCCCCCTCTAACACTAATTTTTTTTCCCAATGTCACCCGATCAAAATCTTGAGATAAAAATTTTGTTCAGCATGGTCAAAAATATAATAACTATGTCTTTCAGGATCACTTAATACCCCACAGTCTCCAAGGGAACGGCTGCAAGTTTTGAACCTTGCCCAATGTTTACATAATAATAACATTCAAGAATAATAACCTGAGATGTCATGAGTTTAAGATAACCAATGAAAGTTTCAGAAGAGATGTTGGTAGATGGGCATTCAGCAACTACATTGTCTCTGAGTGGAATGCACTACCATCAGACACTGTAAACTCAGATTCAGTCAATGCATTTAAGAGCAAGATTGACAATCATTATAGTGAAAAAGCACTTAATTATTTAAATTTTTGTAGATAGAGGTGCAAGCCTGTTTTTGCAATATTTTATAATTATTATTATTATAATACTTTTGGTTATTGGGAAATATACCGACGTTTTCAGGGGGATTTTTCTGGTAGTGGGGGGGGGGTGGATTTGGGGTTAGGTGGGAGGATCTCTCCATGGAGGAAGTGATCATGGGGGAAAAGACATTGCTATGAAGGGGCACTGGATTTCCCAGTATTATTTAAAAAACGATCAGAAATTTTTTACAAAACAAGTTTTCAACTGAAAACTTCCCATCATCAAAACTAGAAACAAACAGAAACTATTGCGTATATCATTGGGATCGCCCCTATTCAATACCTTGCTCTATATGCTAAAGTTTTTTTTAGTGCTTTTTATAAGAACTATTTATTCTAATTAAAGGCCTTTGTGATTAAAGGGTCATTCTTAAAGAATTAGAAAAAAATTTGAACTTTAACATAAAGAGCAAGGTATTGACTAGGGGGGTGAACCCTCCCTAATATACGTAATAAAAATTTACAAATATAGAAGTTCGTTACGTAAGTTAATTCGTAAGTTACGTATATTTATTACTAATAAAAACGTTCAGAAATTAAATATAAAAAACAAGTTTTTTTTAACTGAAAGTAAGGAGCAACATTAAAACTTAAAACAAGCAGAAATTATTCCTAATATGAAAGGGGCTGTCCCCCCTCCTCAAAGCCTTGCTCTTTACGCTAAAGTTCGACTCTTTCTCACAACTCTATTTTATAAAACAACAATTAACTTTAGCGTAAGGAGTGAGGTGTTAAGGAGGGACAGCCCCTTTCATATATGGAATAATTTCTGTTTGTTTTCAAGTCTTAATGTTGCTCCTTACTTTCAGTTAAAATAAACTTGTTTTTTTTTTTTATTTAATATCCAAAAGGACCAAGGATACTAAGGTTAGGCATTCTGGGAATGATGGGGGAATCAAAATTTTATTGAGTCAATAAACTAAATCAAAACGTACTAACTAAGATGAAGCTTTGCGGAAAGGATGAGGGGAGGATTTAACTAAATCAAAACATGCTAAGTGCATGCAGGTTGACAAAAGGATGCATATCAAGAACCGTTTAGGGTATTAAGTAGAACATTGTAAGAAGAACAAGGGAATTCTAAGTGTACTTTGAGTTGATATAACTGTACATGTTTCTTATTGTTCAAAGTTGTGTATTATAAATGCAAAACAAACTGATATACTTCTTTCAAATGTATTAATAAACTTTACCCAAATCCTGTTACACGGACTAATGGACAAACATACTGCCCAAACTATAAAGGTGTTCAATGAATTTTCTTTGGCCTGAATCAAAGAGTATGCATATCTTATAAGGGTGGGAACTGGTGTTAGTATAAACAAAAGAAAAAACTATTAGCACTGTAATATTGCCCAGCTAGCCCACATGTGCTTTCCCCCTTTCAAGTGTAAATGCTACCCCATGTGCTTTGCTTTGCTTACTTATTGTGTGTTTTATTTTACAGGTGCTTGGGTTACAATAAAAGATTGAAATCAACTTTTACATGGTGTCAGAAGTAAAAATCTAAAAATGGATGTCCAACAGCCTTCAACCAATTGGGATGCACAGAATTTGAACAGTGAGTAGACAAAATTCAAAGACAATGCTACACTTATGTTCCATGGTTCTTCAGCAGGGAAGACTGAAAAAGTGCAATGTGCTTATCTCCTTATCTGGGTTGGAGAAAGATGACGTGAAATATTCAAAACATTTGATATGCTAGTTGCTGAAGTGGATAAAATAGCAGTATATATTAAAATGTTTAAAGATTATGCTGCACCAAAACACAGCCAAGTTTTCTCACATTCTGTGTTCCAGAAAAGAGAACAACTGGAAACAGAAAGTGTGGACAGATTCATTACCAAACTTAAGATCCTTGTCAAAGCTTGTGGATACACTGAGGAGAGTGAAATGATTTGGGACAAGATTATCTGTGGTGAAAAGAATACAAAAATCTGTGAGAGATTGTTAGCAGAAGGTGGTCAACTAACACTTGAAAGGGCCATAACAATCTGCTTAACATGTGAAACAACCCAAGCGCAACTAAAAATATTTGAAGAGAAACAAGAAATAAAGCAAGAAACTGACTCTATATCAAGAAACTGGAAAAAAGCTAGTAGCCAAAAATCCAAAGAGCTATTTTTGTCGTGGGCAATTTAATAAACATCATGTCTTCCCTGCAAAAGGGAGTTTTGTGCAAAATTTAAAAAACCAGGGTTTGCAAAAGCAGAACAGTGAATGCTATTGAAGATCAGCATAGTGTGTATGAAGCAGGTGGAGAATGCCCAAATAGATCTAATTCAAATGAAGAATCAGACTTAGCCTATATCTCTAAGCAGTCAACCAGGACCATAACCATTAATGGACAGATAAAGGTGGATTTTAATGTTGATACTGGTGCCCCAGCGAACTTAATCCCAAAGCATTACCTTGAAATGCAATCCCCTAAGGCAGTATTACAGACAAACAGACATAGACTCACAAGTTACTGTGGTTCCCAGATACCTTCACTTGGAACCTATGATTTGCAGTGTTGCTACCAACAAGGACAAATTCAATTCCAGACATTCCATATAGTGGCATCCAGAACCACTCCCATTATTGGACTGAAAAAATGACTGAAAAGATTTAAATTTGATGAAACTTATCCTCAATGCTGAGATGCAGAAGGAGCAAGATCATCCAAAAAGCACACCACAAGGTTATAATTACGTTTTTGAAGGGATTGGAAAGCTTGCAGGTGACTGTGAAATTCATTTGAAAGAAGATGTCACCCCTATAGTAGACCCTGCAAGAAAGGTGCCCATATCAATGAGAGACAAGCTCAAGGACAAGCTTGCCTGCCATGAAAAGCTAGAAATAATTGAGAAAGTCAGCCAACCAACTGAGTGGGTTAATACTATGGTCATGGTAAAAAAGAAAGATGGAAGTGTATGGCTGTGAATCAACCCAGTTGACCTAAACAAAGTAATTAATCAACTATAATATCCAATCCCAACCTTTGATGATACTACTAGTAACCTGGATGGAGCTGCTTACTTCACTAAGCTAGATTCACGTTCAGGCTACTGGATACTTCAACTGTCTGAGAAGGCTTCATAACTGACAACATTGAACGCAGTCTATGGCAGATATCCATGGAAAAGGTATCCTTTCCGATTAATATCAGCACAAGACGAGTTCCAGCAAAGAATGAAACATACATTTGAGGGCCTTCAATGGTTGTGCATTCTAGTCAATGATCTCCTAATATATTGAAGTATTAGAAAAGAACATGGCTTGAAGAAGTTCTGAAGCAAGCCAGGAGGTCTGGCATAAAATTCAACAAAAGGAAGTGTCATTTTGGTCTGGAGAAGGTTTGCTATTTTGGCCATATGATCACCAAAGATGGCATCAAGCCATACCCTGAGAAAATCCAAGCCATTAATGATATACCCAAACCTAAAACAAAGAGCAGCTGCAAACACTTCTTTGAATGTTGAATTTTCTTTCCAGGTACATTCTAGACCTATCATCAAAAAACAAACCCCTCACAGACATGCTAAAACAAGAGTCTTTTGCTCTACAAGAGCAGCATCATGAATGCATTATGGATGTAAAGCATTCAACAATGTCCAGATTAGCATTTTTTTTTTATCACAGCTGTAGGACCATTAAATTGATAGTGGATGGCTCAAAACATGGCCTTGGAGCAGAGAAATCAGCAGAGAGAATTCCTTGACTGGAATTAAATGTCTTTATTTTAATTCTGATTCTCTGCTAAACAAGATTGACGAAGTGAGATAGATTGCAAGTGCTAAAGATCCCCATGTAGTTGAAATAGCTGAGGTGAAACCAAAAAATAGCAGATACCTGTCTACACTCCCAGAGCTACAGATTCCAAATTACATGGTCCTAGAGAGAAACATTGAACAGCAAACTGGAAGGGGGCATCCAAGCTATCCCATTAAGTCCCAGAGGAAACAAACTATCCCAAGAAAGTGTCTGACCAAAAATAACAGCAGCTGATGGAGTAAATATCAAACTCGGAATCTACTACACAAGCCCCAATAGCAGTCTTGAAAATGACTTGCACTTGCTTGCAGAAATTACTGAAATCTGCAGCAAAAACTTGTCAAATGTAGTCATCATGGGCAATTTCAACCTACCAAAAATCAACTGGTCTAGACAACACATGCACTGACACAATCCAACATCACCCAAGGCTAAATTCTAAGAAGTGGTGATTAACCCTCATCTGAACCAATTGATCTTAGAGCCCACCCAAAGCTACTGACATTCAATCTGCTACTGACAAACCATTCAGAACTGATAGAGGATATCAACCAACTAGCACCTGTGGGAAAGTCTGATCATTGTATTGTAGGCTTCCAGATCTTGGCCAATGGCAGCAAAGACAAAAAAAAAAAAAAATAAAAAATTACAACAGAGCAGACTTCACTGCAATGAGCAATGACCCCAGCACAGTGGATTGGGAAAAAGAGTTCAGTCCAACTAAAAGTTGTGACAAAATATACTCTAAATTTCTCTAAATCATGTCTCAGGCTGAGGAGAAACATGTATCAGTTGCCAAACAATGTAAAAGACCAACCCTACCAAAATAAAGTAAGGCAACAAACCAGGCAAGCAGCTAGCATGAAAGAGCAAAACCTTGCAGAGCCTGTGAAGACCAACCCCAGATGTTTTGGAACCACATAAATTCTAAACATATTGCAAAGATATTCCAAGCTTAAAAGACCCCACAACTGGACTCCTGATTGAAAGATATACAGAAAAAGCAGATTTACTCAACACATATTTCACTACCGTCTTCACTCAGGAGCCTATTCAGTCATCACTAACCACCATGCATACCATAGACTCTGACCAAACACTCAGGGTCAAGATAGACCCACGGGTGGTACTGAAGAAACTCAAAGAGCTAAGGATAAGCAAATTGCCAGGTCCAGACAGACTTTGCCCCATAGTATTAATAGAAACCACAGATCTAATTGCAGAGTCCCTATCAATGATTTTTCAAAAATCCTTACAGTCAAATGAACTCCCTAGTATCTGGAAAAAGGCAACAGTGATACCATTGCACAAAAAGGAAAACTGCCTAGATCCTCTAAATTACTGCCCAATCAGCCTAACCTGCATGACCACATCCTTGAGCACCTGCACAAAAGAAAGATAATCACTAGCAAACAATTTGGGTTCTTGAAGAGAAGGTCCATGGAGTCACAGCTTCTTCTGGCAGTGGAAAACTGGAAAATGCATGCAGATAAGGGTGATCAAGTTGATATAATTTACATAGACCTTAAAAAGGCCTTTGAAAAAGTATATCATTGTCACCTCTTATACAAACTCTGCAACCTTGGTCTGGGAACCACAGTTGATTGGATCAAACAGTTTCTTAATGGAAGGTCTCAAACAGTATCAGTAGACAAAGTCAAGGTAACCAGTGGTGTTCTCCAGGGCTTGGTCCTTGGCCCTCTCTTATTTAACCTTTAGCTCAATGATCTAGTAGAAGGAATCAACTCAGATTCTACTGTATGCAGATGACACCAAGCTGTATAAAGTAATCAAAACAGCTGCCAATGCACAATCTCTACAAGAGAACCTTGACAAGCTCAATAGATGGATGTCCAACTGGCTGATGGAAATCAATATTGACAAAAGCCATAAGCTAATGATAGGGAAGCCTACTATCCACTATGAATATAGACTAGGAGACTTACAAATCACATCATGCCAGGAGGAGCAGACTGGGAGTAGTCATTGATAGCAACCTTGACTTCAAGATCCACTATAACAGCATTATTGGGAAAGCAAATTGTGTTGCAGGAGTTTTAAGGTGCAACTTCACTTTTGGAAGTGATAAAACTCTTTGCCTTCTCTACAAAGCTCTAGTATAGCCAATCCTTGAATAGAGTCATTGCACTACACATCCCATTTAAAACAAAAAACATTGAAGCTCTTGAAAAAGTTCAAAGACAAATAACAAAGTTCTGTCTGACTCTGAGAAACTTACCTTACAAAGATAGGCTCTGCAAGCCCAAGCTTCCTTCACTAGCTTATTGACTGCACCAAGGAGACCTCATTAAAGTATACAAGCTTTGCTACAATGCCTACAAAACATCAAGACTACCAATGTTCTCAATGTTAGCCACACAAACCTTTGTGGTCACAAAATAAAGCTTCAAGAGGCAAGATTCCAAAAGGATATTGGCCAATGAGCATTCAAAAACTGAGTAACACAACACTGGAACAAGCTCCCCTTTGAAGTCATCAATGCCAACTCATTACCTTGCATTAACTTGTTCAAGCAGAAACTGGGCAAATACTAAAGTGAAAGTGCCTGTAATTTTTTTCAATTTAAAAGATTTTTGTAGAGGCCCTGTGGCCTATTTTTTTTTTAATTATATTATAATAAATAGATAGATAGAGAAGTTTATTTTAAAGCCTAATATACAGCCATGAACATAGTAAAATAACATAAATGAAAGGCACAAATAACATAAACTTTGATCAGTAATCATCATAAAACACTTAAATGAAACACTACATTAACCTAATAATAGTAGGCTACTTAATACTTGGAAAAATGGTCATTGAAAAAAAAAAACACTTAACACTTTGAAAAAACACTTAAATGAAACATTACATTTACTTTATACTGGGATTCTATTTTTTAGTTAACAAAATTTCCAGATACCTCACTATTCTTCTGTAGTTTTTTAGTGGCTATATACCTAGAAAGAACTATTGGTACTGATGCATTATGCAGGCTTATCATTACATACTGTATCAAGAAAACCAGTCAAACAGGCTGTTTGCAAGAGACCACTATAGATAAACAATTGCAAAGCTGTGGTTTCTGAATTAGTTACAATATTCAAACTAAATTGTTTTTTTGGAGTTTAGGGGGGGAAAAGCTACCTAGGTCAGGTTACATTTTTAATATATGCTATGCTTTACCCCCTACCCCCTAATGTGCAAATATGTACCCCAAATTTGTTTTTAAACTATTATATATTCATCCTATTTTATTTCATCAGCATCAACCAAACTTGACTTCTTTACAGTGCCAGCATAATGCACCAGTACCAAATCATTTTCTGACTTCAAACTGTCCAAATACTTTACTCCCCCAGTAAACCCCCCCCCCCCCCTGTGGAAAAGAAGGCTTTCCAAAATTCAGAACTTTATTTGAGTTTTTCAAAAAAAGTGTTCTTTCCAGAAAGAGGTCTTTTAACCCTATTTTGCATGTTACAAAGTAACAATTTTATTTCTAGCCCTTTCTTATAGCCAAATATAATGTCTATAGAGAAAAATGTCTCATCTTAAAGGACCAGACAGGGCTCAAAATTGAATTTCCAAGAAAAACAACTAATATATTGTAAAAGTACAAAAAATGGGATACCACCAGATGGCTGATTTGACAGTGTATATATATATACAAATCTTTAAAATAGCCAACTGGCCAACCAGTATTTAAGCCTAGGAGTCCAGCTGGAAATAAGGAAACATATTAAGAAAACAATTCTTACTCCATAATATGCAGAATAATCCTAGTTAACACATTTTGCAGGGGGATAGCCTTTATGTTCACTTCTTTCCTTGTTTTTTCCAGTTTTCTAAGAAATTCACAAATTTCTCAGGACCTATATATTCACAAAATATATAACCCCATCTCCCAAGTGTGCAAATATATACCTAGAATTGCATCCTCAATCTAAATATAACATTCATTTGGATCACAAATGAACTTTATTCCCATATTAGCCATATGGTGGATGTCCAAAAAATCAAGACATTTGTTTACCTAATTTGTAGCTCAGTAATTGAAATGTCTCCAAATTTTACCAAATGAAAGAAACAAAGTATCACTAAATTCCTTATTTTACAACAAGTTCACTAACAAAGCCAAGGCAAGTGAAAATAAAGTTACAACTGGATCTCTTCAAAAGAATACATGGTAGAACAAAAACACATTTAGAAATTAATAATTTTACAGTTTTGTCTCTAATTGAATTCAAGAATAAAAATTTGGGTAAATTTTTACCAAATCATATTATTGAGTTACAAATAAAGTGAATATACTACTTGATGCCTTTTATTATGCTCTTTACAAATATAATAATCATTTTTGTTGGAAATGAATTTTATCCCCCACCCCTATATATACCAATTCAGGGTATATATTTGCACATTAGGGTGAATGGGGGAAAGTTTAAACTTACCTCTCATTTACATCAAAAATAAAATTTACCCCCACTCTCCTAATGTGTAAATATATACCCTGAATAGGTATATAGGCCTATAGGGGTGGGGGCTAAAATTCATTTCCAACAAAAATGATTATTATATTTTTAAAGAGCATAAAAAAGGCAACCAGTGGTATATTCACTTTATTTGTAACTCAATGATTTGGTAAAAATTTACCAAAATTTGTTTATGTGGGAAGTTTGAAGATGGCCTACTCTAATAAAGTGCTTTTAAGAACCTGAGCCCCCTAGCCCAGCAATGGCAAGAGGCTTCAAACCGGTAAAATTCTACTTTAGCTACTTTTGACTATCTTAGAAAGGGGTTAGGTTAAGAAAATGAAACTTTCAGGGATGAGTCTACAGGCTAAAGTATGTCCTGGGAAGGTATTTTGAAGTACTGACCTCCACTCCTTCTCCCTCTAGAGGGTCCTGACATTTGATGACCTTTAAAAATCTGTGAGTTATAGAAGTGAAACCTTGCAAAATAGATCTTCTGATTAAATGAAGCATAACAAAATTGTTTTCAGCTGCACAACTTTGCTCAATCTCAATTTATAAGGTTTTAAAAGATATGCAAATACTTTTCCTAAATTTTGGAATGAAAACATTGATATGGCTTAAAATTCTGCTCAAATAACTAAAATTGCATTTTCAGAGCTAAAGCCAGAGAGAAAGAAACTGATAACTGAAAATTAAGGTAAAATGTTGTTTTGTCAAAATTTCAATGGGTATAGACCTATCATGTAGGCAAATTTCAGGACCCTCTAGAGGGAGAAGGAGTGGAGGTAGGTGCTTCAAAATACCTTCTCAGGACATTCTTTGGCCTGTAGACCCATACCTGAAAGTTTCATTTTCCTAACCTAAACCCATTCCAAGATGGCCAAAAGTAGCTAAAGTAGAATTTTTACCAAAACTTGGTCAATATCTACCAAATCATATTATTGAGTTTGGACTAAAGTGAATACATCATTCAATGCCTTTTTTATGCTGATTACAAATATAATAAGCATTTCTATCGGAAATGAATTTCAGCCCCCCCCCCCCCTATATATATGCGAATTCAAGGTTAGGTTAGGTAGGCCTATAGCCTATATAGGGGGGAGGATGAAATTCATTCCCGATAGAAATGCTTATTATATTCATAATCAGCATAAAAAAAGGCATTGAATGGTGTATTCACTTTATTCCTAACTCAATAATATGATTTGGTAGATATTGACCAAAAACTTATCAAACTAATATTCAAGATCAGCAATGACTATATCTTATTATCTGCTCCTCTATCCTACAAAAGTGAACTACAAGTCAAAAAATTTCCATGCTTTTTCGTCAGCAATACCTCCCATAAGTAGGTCTATATTGGGGCGCACCTCTCATATACTTGTGATTTCTTTAAGTTGATTTATGTTTCTTGGTTTATTTAAAGAACATCACGATTATGATGAAAATATATACAGGGTTGCCATGAGACCGAAACACTTCGTAACGTCCAAACTCCTAAAAACGTAAATTTTTCGTAACTTTTGATAGGAAAGTCTCTTTTCCAGGCAGGGTGCCTTAGTTTTGCTATCAAGAGTGGTAATTAAAGGAGGAAGGGAAAAATTTGTTGCCTGTATAATTTTAAAATAATATTTTTACATAATCTTATTGAAAATCCTTCCTCCAACTTTTAAAAGGTGCCTAAAAAGTATACAATAATAGCGCTTTATGCTTGTTTACTTTCAGGAAATTCCTGTTTATTCAACTGTAAGTGCTGCTTTTAGTTCACCTGCATAAGAGAAAGACCCCCCCCCCCCCCCCTTTTGCGTATATAACCCCAAGCTACTATTTTGCATATTTTGTTTTTCTTGTTTTTAATTGCCATTATTGGTGTTTAAAAGCAAAAGTTGATAAGTAATGCGTGCAAAATAAAAGGCAAATCAATCAAAACAGGACAATTTAGAGTGTTTCAGAAAAAAAATATATCAACTAAATTTTTTTGTTGAATTTCAATGAAAAAAATCTTAATAAATTCAGCTTTTTAAAAAGACCTGAAAATATATTTTTATCGCTCCGTTCCCGTTTAGTATTTTAGATTGCCTTGGTTTCTATTTCATCTCCTCAAGGATCAAATTTTTATCGCTCTAACATGAAGATTTAAGTGATTCCGAGTGACAAAGTTTTTGTTTTGTTTTTATTTTATCGAGAAAAAAATTTCAATCGTAGTCTTTAATTCTTTTGCAAAACAGCAGTTATCATGGTTGCAGCGGCAGCTTCAACCTAGTAAAGATTGAACCCACAGCCCATAGTAGTCAAAAGTTGAACAACGTGTTTTCAAAAACACAGTCGGGTGATAAAAATTGCCATCTGACACTTAATCAGGAACGGTAATTATTGTTTCGGTTAACCTTGGAAGTTAAGGTTTATGGTAAAAAGAAGTTTATTGTAATCTCTAAAAAGAGCCTGAAAACCCTTTAAAAATGATGTGAAATCGAAGCAAAAAGTGCACCCCTAGAATTAGCATGGTCCAAAACCTTTTGATGGATAATTACAGTCTTCCACCTTGAACCACAAGAAAAATGTCTTTTTCGCATGGGTAACACTGATCTGTCTCCCTTTTTTTCTATAAGGGCTAGCGGGTGGCCAGAGCATCATAGAAAGGTGTGTAATAGCTCATTCGAAAGAGAATGAAATTTGAAAGTGTCCTTTTTAAGTAACCTTAAAGATTGGAGGGCAAATAGCCCCTCTCCCTACAAACCCCATCCCTCCAAACTAGTCCTGTAAAAATTTTGAGATAGCCATTTTGTTTAACGTAGTTCAAAAGTCCAATATATATGGTTTTAATGATGATATGGCTCTCCAAATTCCCTGGGGAAGGGCTGTATGTGGTATCAGGTGTATCGATATCGCGCGTATCGGTATCCGGCGTATTGGTATCGCATGTATCGTATCGGGAACATCGGTATCGGTATCCGTTGTTTTTTTTCAGCCATTTTCTAGGCTCATTTTTTAAAGCCTGTCCCGGCAAGGTATCATGGTTGCAGCGGCAGCTGCAACCTAGTAAAGAACGAAGCACAGCCCATAGTAACCAAAAGTTAAAAACGCGTTTTGAAAAATACTGCCTGGTGAAAAAAAAATTCCATCTGACACTGACTCAGGAATGCTAACTATTATTTTGTTTGTCTTAAAAGTAAAAGTTTATTGCGAAAAGAAATTTATGCTGATTTAAAAAAAAAGCCTCAGACAACTTGAAAATGGAGTCAGATCAAGATGAAAAATGTACCATTGAGATCAACATGGTCGAAAACCTTGTAAAAGTTAGTTACAGTCCCCCTCCCTGGACAACAAGGAAAATCACTTTTTTGCATCGGTAGCACTGATCTGTCTTCCGTTTTTTTTTTTTTTTTTTTCAACATGCCTAGCGGATACAAGAACATCATAAAGATATTCTTAATGGCTCATTCAAAAGCAATTTCTCATACCTACGTGCTTTTTATAAATTCTGCCATCTACAAGTGCCATATAGCACTAAAATGGCACATTTTGCGCTATTTCTCAAAGGGTTGCACTAGCAGGCTGCCAGAACATCGTTGACAGATCTTTTGTAGCTCATACAAAATATATTGCACATATCTACTTCTTTCATAAAAATTCCACCTTCATCAAGTTCCAAAAAGCACTAAAAACGACACTTTTGGTGTCGTATCTCAAGTGGAAAAGCTGTGGCTATTAGGCTAGAAGAAGTTATAAAAGTGATATTTAATGACTTATTTAAAAGCTATTGCTTTTATATATGTTTTTTATTTCAACTTTACATTCGTAGCAATATAGCACTGAAAAAAAAATTTGTGCCAGTTCTTAAGTCGAAAAGCTCGGAAGGACTTAACAGGTATCATTGTAATAATTATATTCCAGAACCCTTAACTGGAGCTTCACAAGAATCCCACCCGTACACACCCCTCCCAGCCCCTTAGTAGGTTTCATAAATCGTCTGCTCATCAGTAAGCAACTGAAAACTTAAGAGGCTACCACACCATCGTTGGTAGATGTTTAATGGCTCAATTATAAGCTATTGATTATATTTATTAGATTTTTAAAGATTCTACCATATATTAGATTTCACAGATTTTAATGCTAACTAGTTTCTGAGGTGAATTTGCAATGAATTTATTGGTCATAGTTGAAGCATTAGCTGCAACATAATAAAGAGCAAACCACAGCGCATAGTAACTGAAAGTTAAAAAATGTTAAAACGGTCGTTTTTTCTTTTTTATTCCAGGCCCAGCGGGTTACTAGAACATCAGGGAGAGATGCTTAAGAGCTCATTCAGAAGCTATTTCTCATATGTACGTGGTTTATATAAATTTCGCGGTGTGCAAGCAGTGGTGGATCCAGGGGGGCGAAGGGGGCGCCCCCTCCTTAGTGTAGTCTAAAGTAGTGTAATTTACTTAATGAGCCCAACTTTGCGTTAATTAAACTTGCTCCTGACTTAAGTCTATTGGATCTACCTATTTTGCTCCCCCCTAAATTCTTTTTACCGGATCAACCTATTATGCCCCCCCCCCCCCCCCAAAAAAAAAAATTCTGGATCCGCCCCTTTGTGCAAGTACCATATGGCACGAAAAAAGGCACGCCGTTTCTCAAGGGGTGAGGCTAGCGGGCTACCAGAATATCTTAGATATACTTTTAATAGCTCATATAAAAAAATAGTGCTCATATTTACGTTCTCCTTATAAATTCTACCATTTGCATTTCACATATCACTTAAAAACAGCCCTTTCTTGGCCGTGTCTCAAGTGGAAAAGCTAAGGTGAGTGGGCCACTAGAACTTCTTAGAGTGATGTTTTAATGGCTCATTTGAAAATTTTTGCTCATATCTTCGCGCTTTTTATCAATTCTGACATTCCTAAGTGAGATATAGCACTGAAACAAAATTTTTGGTTTCAATTCCTTAGTGGAAAATCTTGTAAGAATGAAACTGTATCATTGTAATAATTATGGTCAAAAAGCCTTAACTGGAGGTTTGCAAGAGCACATCCTGCAATTCCTCCTCCAGTCTCCCTTAATAAGCTATACAATTAAAGTCCTACAAACAAATATATCAAACTAAATTATTAGAGGCGTGGTTCTGTCAGTAGAGCGCTGGACTTCAAATCAGATTATGATGCGCTCGATTCCAGCTTGGATTTTTTTCAATCATGGTTTTTCCCTTCTTATGGTTGTTTTTCAGATAATCCACTATTTTTGTAAGCGTGATGCACTCATTTTTTAAGGCTTATTCTGGAAAGGCAGATTTTAAACCTAGTACGTTCTTGCCCCCTTAGTTTTGCTCCTGCCTAGGTTGTTAAATCACATTTTGTTGGTCATTTCATTGGAAAAGGCACTTGTTTCGCTTAAAAAAGTTGGAGAAACAACCGAAAGGGCACTTAATGGAAGTGTGCTATCAAGTCAATTTTATAAGAAGTGATTAAGTATAAATATGAGCTTTTAAATGAGCCCTTAAACAGCTTTCTTTTGTTAGAGTAGCCTTCTAGTTTTGCTAGTCAGTAGGTCATTTATAAAGCCCTGTCTTCATAATGGCTTTTTCAGGCTAAGTTGGCCGAGTAAAATCAGCTTTTTGCTCATCGAAAAACAAACATTCCTGAAAAATATGTATTGTGTTGTGAAGTATGGATAATGAACTTTATGTTATAGACTGAAAATTTTTCTTAGCTGTCAAAATTGTTTGTAGTATTTTTTAGAGGTGTCAAATCTCCCCTAGATAGGTGATAATTAGAAATCATGTTAAATATAAGTTTTCAACTGGTATAAAAGCTTTTGCAACTGCAATTATGTTTCCCTAAGCTTTTAGGATGATGTACAAAACTAGCACTTTACTGAAAACACAAAATAATATAGGAGTTTTGGTACAGTAAAAGCAAACCAATTCAAGACACTTCTTATAGAATCAAAATATTATCAATCCCTTTTAGGATCAATCCCTTTAAAGATAAAGCAACAGTCAATTTAGGATTTTTTTTTTCATTTTTTTTTTTACGTTTAAATTGGTATCACTTCTGCACAATTGCTCAGTTCAATGACTGGCTCTTGTTTTGGTTCTTAAAAGGACACGTCATAATTAGTTTGTACACAAGTTTTAAGTAAGGCCATCTTGATAGTATTAGGACTATAGACTAGCCTTAGAATTTGTATCATAGGTTGAAATTCACTCGTGTATAGAGAGAAATAATTGGATTTCCAGAGTTCATATTATGTCTTAATTGATCTTCATTTCAAGTGATATTAAAGCGAATTTCTTGCAATCTAAGACCGCATATTACCCAGTACTGGTATTATAGCTGGTAAGAACAAAATGCTGCTTGATAAATCTATCCAACATTTCTGTATGCTGTTCAATTACTTTGCGGCTACTAAAAAATATTTAGTTTAACGTTTATATTTTAAGATAATTTTAATTGTATACTGAAAGTTACTAGTGTCACAACTGGTGTAAGACTATGAAAAGCTTTATAGATTGGTTTAGTGTTGCCAGGCTACATACTCACTTTTGACTTTTAAATCAATAATCTTGCTTTTTATACTTGACTTTTGTGTTTTCAGTAAAGCGTTAGTTTTGTATAATCCTAAAAGCATAGGGAAACATAATTAGTTGGTTTATTTGTACTAGTTATATTAATATATATTAAATAGGCTTTAAAGTAATAATTTTTGTCCGTTTTAAGTTTCAACTTCGCTCTTTACTTTCCTCCGAAAAACTTTGTTTTTTAAAATTAATTTTTTCATAAAATGCCTTTTTCTGTTTGTAATTTGAATCGTAACTCCCAACCAAAAGAAAGCAAGAAATAAAAGAATAGTTCACACAATTCAACTCCAAGAATGTTATCCTAAAGCTGTTTTGATGGGTCTCAAAAGTCCACGCACGTACAAAGAATTTTTAGGGGACGAGGTCAAACAATAAAAAATAAACTCATTTTCAGAATGAACTAAAAAGTAGAGAATTATTTTTTTTTCTCAAGAATATATGAATATAAATGATCATGAGGGGCACAAAAAGCATTGGGTTTTACATAACATAAACACAAAATTTTATCTAGGTTTTAAATACATAAACTGAAAAAGTCTATGAGTTGAGGAAAACAGATAAAAAGATCAAATCATGCAAAAAAATAAATCAAAACTTTCACTTATATTTATAGATTCTGGAAAAAAAATATTTTCTATAAGATAATTTTCAGATTAAAAAAAAAAAAATATAGTGTCTCATCCAAGATTACAAATTAAGTTAACACAGCCTCGGGAAGTGCTCTTACAGTTGTGCTATACTGATAAAATGGGAAGTAATTGAACATTCCAAAGGGATTGAAACATAGTTTAAAAAAAATATGTGTAACAAAGAAATAAATGGAAGATGGAACAAAACGATCAGTGAGCTAATAAAAACGAAATGGAAATCATTTAATTAAAAAACATTAGGGATGATAATAAAAAACCTATAATTTAATACAGAAATGCCGAGAAATTTGAAAAAAAAATGAATATATTTTCAGGGGGTTGGGGCCCCAGTCTTGGTCCCTATGAATCAGTTTTTGAGTAAATTGTAAGCCCTACGCTATACAGATACAAGACTGTTTATCTTCTTCAAAAAATGGGCATTAGTCTAGTTGTCTTAATCTAAAGCCAAATATTTAGTGATTGTCGTTTCCCGAAGAAAACATGCTAAACACACAAGCACTACCATTAAATTCTTTATTTTATAGTATTTTCAAATATCATTCCCCCTTTTCTGAAAATACACCAACCCCCCTGATGGTCCGGGATACAGCCCTAGGAATATATTAAAAAAAAATTAACCAATAAAATTCATACTTTACAATATGAAAGAACACGAAAGAATATAACAAGAAAGAATGTCATCACGAGATTCGGACACAACGATGAAATGTATCTACGTAGTTATATATGGGACCTCAGATGGGGAGGGGGGTATAATGTCAAAATAGTGACCATGATATTTGGAAAAAGTCTAGCATAAAATCGAAAATTCCATCTCAACTAACCCACCCCCTCCGCAATGCTTAGATATAACCAAAAAATGACTCATTTTTACAGCATCATATATTTTGTCAATTTTCAGCTCTTCATAATCCCATATAAAAGAGCAAGTTTCGTATATAGCCTAATATTGTGTCCAATCAATCAGAATTGAGGGTGAGGTGAGGTGTTACGGCTTACGCAAAGATAATAATATATATATATATATATATATATATATATATATATATATATATATATATATATATATATATATATATATATATATATATATATATATATATATATATATATATATATATATATATATATATATATATATATATATATATATATATATATATATATATATATATATATATATATATATATATATATATATATATATATATATATATATATATATATATATATATATATATATATATATATATATATATATATATATATATATATATATATATATATATATATATATATATATATATATATATATATATATATATATATATATATATATATATATATATATATATATATATATATATATATATATATATATATATATATATATATATATATATATATATATATATATATATATATATATATATATATATATATATATATATATATATATATATATATATATATATATATATATATATATATATATATATATATATATATATATATATATATATATATATATATATATATATATATATATATATATATATATATATATATCTATATATATATATATATATATATATATATATCATCGGTACTTGTCAATTAGCTGATGCACACGCAAGATATAGGATCTAAAGGAAATTAGACAAACGGGTATCAGTCAATAGATAATTGGATCACAAAATGTGGTTTGTCATTGCGTTTACAATATTTAAACTATTATTATTACTACTTTTTTTTGGGGGGGGGGGCTAGGGGGAAAAAGTACCTAGGCTAGGTTACGTATTTAATATATATTATGCTTTACCCCCCCATCCACCTATTGTGCAAATATACAGCCTAAACTTGTTTCTAATTTATTATATTTTCATCATATTTTGTTTTATTTAATAAGCACTAACGAAACTTGACCTCTTCCGTGTATACCAGCTAATCGACATGTACAATATCATCTTATAATCATTTATTGAAAAAGATATTATAAAGAAAATAGTTTTTATTACTATATACTTGTTTTTATTATACATTTTCCTTCCTGACCTCAGCTAACTCCTTCTCTATGAAAATTTCAGTATGACTGATGACGGAACAAGATTCAAACGCAACACTGATGAAAATGAAAGCTGTGGAGGTGACTAACTGACTATTGTTCCATGTCACTAAGCAAATGATAATAATAATCTTATGCTCATGAGAGAGAATGTTAGCTTAACTTACTATGCGAGAAAGCAAAGTGGGTATTTTCTCATCCTAATAACTGATGGATTGTGTAATAAGATCAATGACTGGGATGTGAAAGAATATCGATAATCATGTCAGTGTAATTAAAATGGGAACAGCGACTTTTTTCACGGGGGAAAAAATCGATTACTCAGAAAATGTGAAACTTACACACTATTCAAAATCGTAACATAGTTGTAAGATAAATCAAAAACGTAACAAAAATATAACGTTTTTAGGACTGTAATGTAAAGCGTACCGTTTTATATAAAATGTTCCAAAAATTGGTACAAACGTAACCTTGGTGGCAACCCTGAGCAGATAGTTGGTATGAAAACACACTAGATTTTGTTGAGAAGCACAATCGTAATTGGAAAATACTAAATTTTAGAGGCAGTTCCTTTGCTCTAAGATCTCACTTCCTTATGCAAAGATTTTTGTTCTTTTGTTCATTTTTGTTCTAGGATCTTACAGCTCACTGATGCTAGCAAAAACATGAAGGACGCCCTTTTTCTGCAACATAGAAAAATAGGGCCGTTCCTTTGCAATAAGATTTTACATTTAAGATCTCACATCCTTCTCTGCAGAGATTTCAATTCTTTTAACTCATATTTGTTCTAAGATCTTACAGCTCACTGATATTAGCAAAAAGTGTGAAGGATGCCATCTTTCTGCCATATAAAAAATGATGAGAGAACTTTGATGATATACTCATCATTGTTCTAAGACCGCTGATCACAGCAGAACGATGAAAGACGTTTGCAAAAGAACGCCATAAGATGTTAGATCTTAGTGCTAAGATTTCACTTTTAAGCGTACTTTGTCAAAAGATGCAAGATCTTAGCACACAGATGAGTAAAAGAACGGCCCTAATCATGAAAGAACTTTGATGATATACTCATCATTGTTCTTAGACCACTGATCAGACCAGAATGATGAAAGAAGTTTGCAAAGAACGTAATAAGATGTAAGATCTTAGTGCCAAGATTTCACTTTAAAGCATTCTTTATCAAAAGATGTAAGATCTTAGCACATAGACGAGTAAAACAACGGCCCTAATGATGAGAGAAGTTAGATGTTATACTCATCATTGTTCTTAGACCACTAATCTGACCAGAATGTTGAAAGACGTTTGCAAAGGAACGCCATAACATGTAAGATCTTAGTGCTAAGATTTCACTTTTAAGCGTTCTTTGTCAAAAGATGAAAGATCTTAGCACATAGATGAGTAAAAGAACGACCCTAATGATGAGAGAACTTTGATGTTATACTCATCATTGTTCTTAGGCCACTGATCAGACCAGAATGATGAAAGACGTTTGCAAAGAACGTGATAAAATGTAAGATCTTAGCGCTAAGATTTCACTTTTAAGCGTTCTTTGTCAAAAGATGTAAGATGTTAGCACAAAGATGAGTAAAAGAACGGTCCTTTTGTTGAGCAGTGCTAGCCTGTCTAAAGAAGTGAGATATGAGGGGCTTCAACCTCATTGAAAACACGAAAACTTTTTATAACAGTTACATATACAGTTATAAAAATGGCAAATATACAGCAATTATTGTAAAGGGACTGGTTACTGATTTCTAACTCTTTATCATCACTTTTTGATACATAAGAGGTGTCACTGTCTGGTGCACTATCTACTCCAAGGGGATAGAGACAGAGCTTTGAAGTTTCAATCAAAAAATGATAAAAATAGTCTTTTCGATCAAAATTTGCAGAAATAGAGAGTGGGAAGCATATTGCTTCATGTAAATAGTCGGCATCCCTTTATAATAAAATTGAAAATTCTTTGCTTAGCCTATACACAATTCAGGGTAGCTTGTATATTTGTCATTAAAAGAGGGGAGAGATGGTTAAAGTGCATTTGTAATGCAAATGAATGTTATATTTGAATTTAAGGCAATACAGGCTAATGATTGTAATTGAAATAGATTCTAAAGGTAAATATTTTCACTTTGGAGCAAAACCTTAGGTCGATATTGATCTCTCGTACTCAATGCCAATGCTGGAACATTTTCAGTGAGGCTAAAAACAAATATCAATAAATCTACATATTTTATTTTTTTTCTTCTGGAAAGTGGGAATCCCAAGCCGATGCTGCAAATTTCTTTAATCTATAATTCTACCACATAGTTTTGTGAAATCATTGCTTCATCAACTAGGCTAAGAAAAAGAGACAAATGGGCAATATTAGTTTTGCCATGTTAAGGAGGCAAAATCGTAAAGGCAAGGGGCAATTGTTTTCACTGTTTAATAAGTAAATGAACCTAACCCTCTTTGTTTTTCAGAGTTTTCTCTCAGAAGGTGGCCTAATCTTCATGCAAGATTGCCCAATGTTATTTTTGTATTTATACCAAATAATATTAATTGGATTATCAGAAGAAAATTAAATAATTCGGTGGGTCGAGCATTTTATCTTGAACAAAACTAAGCATTAGCAGGAAACAAAACTTCAGTTCTGTAAAATGGTGATTCTCTTGATTACCGACATCTATCCTTTGGAGTGTTGGGCAATATTAAATATCAATATATCAGAGCAAATATCGATATCATAACGTCAACATCGATAACAAAAACGATATTATATATTTTTTAGCTACCGGTGAAAATCCAGCAGAAAAGATCCAACACAGAAAAAGGTTTCAAAATAGCCGAGAAGAAGAGCGATGGTACATTTAATCCATTCACTCATACATGCTTAATAATTTCTTTTTGTTCTAATATTTCTAAATTAATAAAATATTCTTTGTTCTTTACTCCAAATTTATTTTTGTATTATTACAATTCAATCTACTACGGCATACACACCAGTATCCATAAGTTGGTATAGCCTGTTCTGAAACTCAAAACACGTTTAGTGAGGGTGCGCTTTTAAATGATGCATAGGTGCTCCGAAAGGCTTGGCTGTATAAAATATGGCTGTATAAAGCACAAAATATGCACATGTTAAAAATTAACAATTTTTCTCAACTTATTAAACTTAGACCAGGAAACCACCCTCTGGGTAAGGAAGGTGGCGGAATTCTGGTTTTTTGTCCGTAATGACCTGTACCCAAGTGAAATCTCAATTCCGTGAATTGTACCCAAGTCTTGCACTCTTTGATGAGATTGTGTGGGGGTGTGTGTTCGACCTAAAGTCTTGTCACATCCTTTTTATTTAATTGTCCTGTGTTGTTTTTTATTACTCCTTTATTCAGAGATTCACTGATAAAATAAATTTTATCGAAAAATTACATGCAAGTGCCGACTTTTTACTATCAAAATACCCAAATGCAGGAATTTTCCTGATGGGTGACGCAAACGATATAAAACTTGATTCTACATGTAATGCTTTTAATTTAAAACAGGTCCTTAAGGTCCCAACTTTTAAAAGCAACACTACTCTTCATTTAATTTGCACTAATCTTTCGAAGTTTTATAAGCCCGTCCCCACTCTGCCCCCTCTAGGGGGTAGATACCACTTTTGCCTTCTATTATCTCCGCTGGCTAAAGTTAAACAGTCATTTTCTGTAACTTAAGACTAGACCTCTTATTGAATCAAGACATTTCAATTTTGGCTCCTGGATTACTACTGAAAATTGGTCCACTGTGTATCAAACAAATGAATTGACTGCATAGCTTTGTCCCACCAAAATTTATTGAGGAGTAATTATGAATGCCATTTTCCTGAGAAAAAATAAAAAAAACGTGTTCTACAGATAAGCCTTATGTTACTGAGTTTTTTTTAAAAACTTATAAAAAAAATCAATTGGTTCAAGGCAGGTCGTATTACTGAGGCTGATAGTCTAAGGAGTTCCTAAAGGAAAATTAAGAAAAAGCAGTTTCTGATTAGTATAATTGTAAAGTCAAAGATCTATATTCTAACAAACCCAAGCAATAGTACAGACAAATTAAATAAATATGCGGAAAATGTCCTTCTGAAGTTAATTTTCATCTCCCTGACCCCTTTAATAAGACTTCCAAGGATTTGAACTTGTACCTTGCCTCCATAATTCAAAGTCTTCCTCGTTTCCCTGGATCTAGTCCAACTATTCCTCCAATGCTTCCTTCCGCTTCATTTCTCCCTCTAATGTTATAAATAAAATCCAAAAGCTTAGAAAATCAAGTACTTGTCCCTTGGACAACCCAGTTGACTTAATTAAAGTCATTTCAGACAAAATTGTTGAAACTTTGTCAAATATTTTCAATTACATCACAAAATTTGGTAGATTCCCAAGTTGCTGGAAACAAGGTTTTATAACACCTGTCCCAAAAAAAAGCACCAGTCTGACTTTTGCCAGCATTCGCCCCATTACAATCACTTCAATATTTTCCAAAACTTATGAATGTTACTTCTTTGACTAGCTTAAAATTAAAATTTGTCCACGTATTGACACCCGGCAGTTTGGTAACTTAAGCAAAATTTCCACCACCCATTACCTTATGCACTTAATACATACTATCGTAAGTAACCTTAATAAATCAAATGTTTGGCTGAAACTTGTCTTAGTTCATTTCCAAAAAGCTTTTGACCTGGTTGACTAGACCACCCTAATTCGTTCACTACTGGTCAACTTTGAGCTTGATCCTCTATTAGTAAATATTGTTATATCGTTTCTTTTCAAATAAATCACAAGTTGCAAAATACAAAAATATTTTTCTCTAACGCCTTCCCTATGTACTGTGGAATTCCACAAGGAACCTTATTGGAAAGGCATTCCACAAGAAATAAATTTTATTTCTAGTCATGATTAACGATATTGGTAAGGATTTCCCCAAAAGTGGAAATACGTAGATGACTTGTCAATCCTTGAAGTATGTCACAGGAATACTCAAGGTGACCCCCTTGAAATCCTAAGCCACATTTCAGATGAACGTAAGAACCTAAATATGAAAGTAAATTCCACTAAATCAAATATAATGACGATAAATTTCTTGAAATCTACTCCCGCTTTCCTTGACCCTATCACCCCAGATATTTTTGTGTTTTTCTTTAAATTACTTGGGGGTCATAATTTCTTCTAATTTAAAGTGAGCTATGCACATGAAAGATATTGTCCATAGAGCTAATGCGTCCATGTCTCTCCCTTAAGCTCTTGAATAAATTTAACATCCCCTCATCCCATTCTTTAAGGATTTATACTTCCTTTGTCCGCATGCATCTTGAATATACTTGTCCAGTTTTGCATCCTGACATCTCCCGTGATGAATCGGAAAAAATTTAATCTATTCAAAAAAAACCCTAAGAATAATTTTTATAGAAGCTTTGGTACCATATTCACTCTTTCTAAAAAAAAGGCAAAGCTGGGAACTCTTCAAGACAGGAGAGAACCGCTGTGTCTCCGTTTTGCAAAAAATGCAATAATAAACCCTGGCACGGAAAATACTTTCCCCATAAGACACTCCCCATCCAGACACAACCTGCCACGTACTGTTTCTGAACCCGTCCCTATATTGTCCCCCATCCGTTGCTTAGCCTTCATGCATGAAAAAACTTTTGTCCCCTTCATTACTGATCAAATAAAACAATTATTTTTTTTTTTATGCTGGTGATACCCAAGTTTGTGTCCGTTTGGTTCTTTCGTTCCTTCCCCCTTGTTTATATGTTCTCTTTTAAACGTTTTTAACACTATTTTTATCTCAATTTTTTTTTGGTTATTTTTAGTTTTTACACTTTTAACTTTCTTACATTTGGCACTTTTTGTAGACTAATGAATGGCTTTGCCTTTATGATATTGTTGTTTTTGGTATTGTTTAGCCAGTTTTTTAGTTGTTGTGCAATTTTTATGATTTTGTTATATGACTCCGAAATGCAAATTCGGCCCTTCTGGAGTTGTGATAGTAATTTTTGAAATAAATATCTTATCTCATGCTAAGATAATTTCCGTCACAACTGTCACATACTTTGTTGTATCGGTAAATATTTCGCTGTTCATATTATTTACTTACGAATAAAGTGAATATACAACTCAATACTATTTTATGCTCTTTCCAAATATTATAATCACTTTTGCCGCCAATGAATTTTACCCCCTGTCCTATATCTACCGGTTCAGGGAGTACATTTGCGCATTGGGAGGGGGGGGGGTTGAGTTTAAACCTACCTCTCACTTGCATTAGGAATAAACCTTACCTTCACCCCTAATTTGCAAACATATATATACCCTGAATTAGTATATATAGGGATAACATTCATTTGCGGGAAAAGTGATTATTATATTTAAAAAGAGCATGAAAAAGGGCATCCAGTGGTATGTTCACTTTATTCATAAGCCAATAATATGAACAATGAAATATTTACCGTTTTATCTTCACAACGTTGAAATTAAAATAAAAGGAGATTCGGATTTGGCCTTACTGGCAACTGAATATACATCAAAAGATCCAAGTACCGTGACAGTTCCTGTGATTCAGCAACGACAGAATCAAGCCAGTTTTCTGCAGAGTATCTGGCGAAGTTTCAGCAGTCAAGGCAATGCATGCTTCGCCAGAAGCCGAATCTATAAAAGATAAAAATTTTCAGATGGGAGTCCTCCGTTCCATGAAAAACTAATTCATTCAAGTGGTGGAAGTCTTGTAATATGGGTCCCAGAAATGTATACAAGAGGGGATCTGAAGTAATGTCCATGTCCGTCACCAGCGTCGCTTTTTGGAGTTTTTTCTCAAGGCTGGTCAGTTAATCAAACAGTTCGTGGTAACGACCTGTAGGGAAGGAGCAACCCAGCCCAATAGTAATCGAAACTCTAAAAAAATTGGGGTATGATAAAAATATACACATCAAAAGAATTGGCTTTTTATGCAGATTCCAAACATATAGAATTCATTAAGTTTAATGTGTTCATAAAAAGCTAAGCTTAGAAAATATGTGAATTAAGAAAGGAAAAAGACCCCAAAAAAGGCAAGGAATCTAAATGAAAAGCACACCATCAGATTTAAAATATAATGGAACTCTTTTGTATTGGCTTTAAGCTTCCATCAGACGGAATTTTTGAATTTTTTATTTTTTACCAGAAGAAAGATCACGGATGTGTTTATTTTTTATTTTTTACCAGGGTGATCGTATGGAGCTAATGGTTCAAGAATAACAGAAGAGGGGTCGTTCGAACATAAAATTAAAAGTTCTACTGTTGTTCTAAAGTAACCAAAAATATTGGATGGCAACTGGCCCCCTTCCCACGCCCGTCTTTCCGTAAAGTCATCTGATTAAAATTATGAGGTATCTAATTTGTTCAACATAGCTGAAAAACTAAATAACTATGCTTTTGGAGATGGTATAACCCCACAGTACATGGGGGAAGGGCTGTAAGCTATAAAATTTGCTTGTTGTTTGCGTAGTATTGGTTATTTGGAAGTAAAGATATATATACATATATATATATATATATATATATATATATATATATATATATATTATATATATATATATATATATATATATATATATATATATATATATATATATATATATATATATATATATATATATATATATATATATATATATATATATATATATATATATATATATATATATATATATATAATATATATATATATATATATATATATATATATATATATATATATATATATATATATATATATATATATATATATATATATATATATATATATATATATATATATATATATATATATATATATATATATATATATATATATATATATATATATATATATATATATATATATATATATATATATATATATATATATATATATATATATATATATATATATATATATATATATATATATATATATATATTATATATATATATATATATATATATATATATATATATATATATATATATATATATATATATATATATATATATATATATATATATATATATATATATATATATATATATATATATATATATATATATATATATATATATATATATATATATATATATATATATATATATATATATATATATCTATATATATATATAATATATATATATATCTATATATATATATATATATATATATATATATATATATATATATATATATATATATATATATATATATATATATATATATATATATATATATATATATATATATATATATATATATATATATATATATATATATATATATATATATATATATATATATAATATATATATATATATATAAGAGAGATCTGACTTGTTTACCCGTGAAAAGATCTAATGTCGCTTATGTTTATATCGGTTTTTATACATTCTCTGGAGCAATCGCACCTCGGTCCGGGTTTTATAAATGGGTGAGACAGGGAAAGTTCATACTGCTATAGTGCTATTATATATACTGTGTTTTAAAGAGTCAAAAGTTTTGGGGGGAAAACTAGCCTCCCTCCCCTACGACCCCTTCTTCCTAAATGCATCCGATCAAAATTTTGAGATAGCCATTTTGTTTAAAATAGTTCAATAGTAAAAAAAAAACTTTGCCTCCTGTGTAAACAAAGCCCCGTGCAGCCTCTGCGGCAATGGTTTAAGCTAAATGGTCCCTCCAATGCTTCCAATCAAAAATTTTAAGATTACGCTTTGATTCAACACAGTCCAAACGTCAAGTAGCTGTCGTTCCGGAATTAATAATTTCCCCTAGCCTTAGGCCAAAGGTTTTTAAGTTTAACTTTTTGCCCATTGTTAACATGTAAAATTGTAATGGAATGGATAGATGTACAAACATAAGGAGCTCATTTGATTGGAAATCGGAAGTTATAATGTCCTTTTAAAGAGTCAAAAGTGATGGGAGGGAAACTAGCCTCCCTCCCTTATACCGTCTTTTTCCTAAAGGCATTCGAACTAAGTTTTGATACAGCCATTTTGTTCAAAATAGTCCAAAGGTCAAAAACTATGCCTCCTGCGTAGACAAAATCCCCCGCAGCCTCCAGGTCAAAAGTTTTTTAAGCTATCAGAGTTACCCATTATTAATATGTTGGAGGCTTTTAAGCAGGGATTGGTCATCCAAGCTTTGGAGGAGGCCCATTCAATTAAAAATTGAGAGTTCGAGCTCTCTTTTAAGAATCAAAATGATTGGAAGGCAACCACCCCCCTTCCTCCCGTGCCTATCAATTCCCCAAATACATCCAATCAAAATTTTAAAGATAACAATTTGTTCAGCATATCCAAACACCCTAGTCGTCAGGGCAAGGACTTGAAATTGTGGAATAATTATTGTTTACATATAAGCTTTGCTACTAAAAAATCCAGCATATTTGGCCATTAGTGTCCGAAAAGATGAAGAAAATTCGGGTGAACCTTTTTAGAGACTGTTGAGAAGAGTGTTGAATAATTCAAAACACGATATTTACACATGGGTTGTCAAAAGGGAGGACCTCAAGAATGATTGAGCGTATTAGTTTAAAACTTTCAAGGGATGAGCATTTGACCAGAAACACAATATTTGCTCAATACTACTGCTTATACTATTACTAGAACTGCTATTAGTGCAATCACTGCCTCTGTAACGAGTATTACCAAGAATGAGTGTATGGAAGTGATATTTAAGAGAAGTTTACGGGGAAAAGTGATAATGTACTAAGTCCATACAGATTGTCAAAAGTGTGCATCAGCAATATTTTGTAATGGCTTAATGCATTGAGCTGAAACTTCCAGGGCATAATGAGGGGATATTTAACTGGTTGAAAGGCTACACGTCCATACTACAAATACTACTACTGCTCCTACTACTACCGCTATGATGCTAATACTCATAACACTGATGGTACAAAAATAAAAAAGTGAGATAATATATAAGGTAAATTCGAAACAAACCAAATGACTCTATATGCATGAAGATTGGTGAAAGGGTGTATCTCTGGTATAGATTAGGTTATTAAATTGGAACTTTCAGGAAATGCTTAAAGGGAAAAATCAAGTGACCAAAAAGAGAATATTTGCATCCCACTACTACTCTCTTGCTACCACTACAACTACCATTTCTATTTCAGGTGTTACCAAGGCTGAGGATATTAAAGTTGTGAGAATGTGGGAAAGCCATCATAACCTGACTAAATTGTAAAAATAGCAAAGCATGACTTTTGAGTAATTATAAAGGAAACGAAGTATTAATTTTCTTTGAGTAAGGAAACAACATTACATTTGAATAAGAATACATTTGATCCATCAAGGGCCATAAAATGCAAATACCGGACCTCCGTTTCAAACTCAAGGGGTCAATGGCAAGAAGCATTACGCGACTTGTATCACATGACAAAAACAGGATTTTTTTAATAGAGAAAGCGGAAACTATTCTTTTGAACAAAGAACTATTATGAGGATTACATTAAACTGGTCTCTGGCCAATGAGAGGAAAGAAGAACAAAATAAGTGAGAACTTAAAATAGGGATTCAGGAACGAAAACAGGGTAGTCTTTTTTTTGGATCAAACAAAGAGTAAGTGTTTTACTTTGTAATTACGATATAAATAACTACCACTGCCTGTCTGAATTTCCCCTAGGGGATAAAAGTTTGAAGATAAAAGTTAAAATAAGTAGAAAACCTCTAAAGATTTCTGTCACTTGGAAATAACTTTAATACGTATATAAGAGAAATTAATAACAACTAGTGCTGAAATCTAAGTTGATGATTTTGGGCTTATAGTTTCGGTAGTATTTCCACCTAGACAAGGCTTGAGCCTTTTGGACAAAACAGCATTTTAGGTCAGAATAAGCCAAATTAGATTTCCTCCCAGAAATTTAAGCTTTGAATAACTGAGGGTTTAAAGAGGAAAGGAAACCTTAACCAAGAAGAGAATGCTAGGAGAGCCGTTTGTGTGCTTCCCCTTGTCAGCCTAGAGTCCCTTGAGGCTTAGCTTGACTTTATAAGGACCTTATATCCAAAAATTGGAATTATCGGACAATAACATTAATTACCCCCCCCCCCCCCCCTTTGTGCAATCTTCAGACGTTTATACGAAGAGGAACGCCGTCCCCTTTTTAATCATTCTTTCATTTCGTTAACCCCGTACTCCATGTTTATACAAAGGTGACCTTAATATTTATACAGTTAGGTTAGGGCAAAAAGGGAACAATATTATCAGCGTAAGAATTTCCAAACCTTTATGTCCAGATATTTTCAATTAAGCTTTCCCTGCTAAAGTTAAAGCTTAATAAAAGTCCAAACAATGCACAGCCCTTTCAACAAATAATAAGAGAATCTCTTGGTTTGGGTTAATGAAATTTGAATTAAATCAAGTACGGTTATTCTTAGCTTAGCTCAAAAATAGCTGGAACTAAAGGATTTTAATAACCCAGAACTCAAGCCTTGACTAGCTGTTCAAGTGTAACCTTTTTAAGTAGAACCAATCGTTGGCCTAAGATTAACTTAATATTTTCTTTTCGGTAAACATTGGCGGATTAAACAAGTAGATCTTTAGACCTTAGACCTAGAATAGGTTTGGAAATATTCAACATAAACAGAATTAGAATATTTTTCTTTTTATCTTCTTTTGTAAATAAAATCAGTTGTCACTGAATTCTGAGTACCGATCTCTTACCCAACGCCTCAGTTTGTATCACGCTACCAAATTTATTAGCCCTGTGAGTAAGGGGCAACCTTACAAAGTGAAAATTTGAGAAAGTGTTGAGAGAAAAGTTTTATTTGGATGCTGACTTTATTTTAGGTGGAATTCAGTTAATCATGTCGCTAAAATGGTGTCAACTATCGAAAATGGCCAAAATATGGTCAAAGAACCTTTTGAATGATCGAAGTGATTAGAGGGCAAACAGCCTGTTCTTGCACCCATGCTGACTCACTGTAATAACCGCGTATTAAAATTTCTACTTAACCATTTTGTTCATTATTATTCAAAGACCAAATATATCTCTCTGGTGATTATACAACCCCTACTGCAAGGGTTGTAGGCTGTTCTATTTGCCCATTAATCAACTATAAGATTTGTTACTGGAAAGAGGGCATTTTTGATAATGAATCTCCAAAAGCGTGTTTTGAAACGAATCAAAAGAAACTATGAGGAAGCCGGTTTTTAAAAGGGTGTATCTCAAGAACAGCTCAGATTATCAAGTTGAAAATTTTAGGACACGTTAAGGAGGATGTCAAAGGGTGCATTGTACAAACTACTACTACTACAACTGCTACTATTACAGCTCAAAGTATCAAGATTTAACTGCGATTGAATATTGAATGGGTAAGGAAAAAAAGAAACCAAAACAAACTACGACCTATATTCATGAAAAAAAAGAGCAAAAAAGGAAAAAGGGTAAAAATCTCGAAAAGAAGCGAAATGTGCATGCCATTAATTGGACAATCCTACCGTTTCTTCTGATTGCAATGCATTAAAGGTTCATCAATATTTACTGCCACTGTCAGAATATATTCTGAGCTCTCAGGAAGTTCAAAGAAGAGTTTCGGACCAAGGAAAAAAGACAAATAGCCAATGCCGAGTTATTTGTTCTCTAAAGCCTAGTTCAGTAGATCAGATTTTGATTGGTGCTTCTTTTTATACTTGAAAAATCTCTAGTAGAATCAAATCAAAATGCGTAGGAACCAAACGGTTGCGAGTCCCAATTTGTAAACTTTACTGGAGAATGAAAAGTGCATTTTAGATGAATCTTCAAGAAATATTTATTAAAAATAAAATCACAAGATATTGAACCAAAAATTTAGGAAAAGACTAATTTTCCCTTAACATAAAATAAAGAAGCATCTTTAGATACCAGCCAGACTGTTAATTACTGTCATTTAATCAAAGTTTACAAACTAATAGGTTAGCTTTCACCTTGTGATAATTTTTTTTATATCATAAATCCCTTTTTCAGTTGGATTGGGAAGATTTTTGTGCAAGAGTCCTGAGATATGGTGTTTTTCTAAAAATTAAGACGCAAAACGGAAAAAGATAGCAAAAAATTACTAAAATTGAAATATAAATAAGTTAATAAGAATTGCCATGTTAAAGATATTAAAAACATTAAGAAAATTCATCAAGACGAGCCGGCGAGTCAGGATCAGTCTACCAGTCATGAGTTTTGCCAGTTTCTTGCTTTGCCGTGCCATAAAGAATATCTTGAATCATAGCATTGCAATCCATAAAAATTATAGTAGCCTCTTCTTTGCGAACCAACTTAATTCTTCTTGGTTAAAGGTCTACCGTGCCACGGCTACAACCACCTTTTACTGATGTTTCAAGCCACCCCTTGACTTTTAGGTTTAAGGAAAAAGTTGTTCAGCTAAGAAAATTTCACTTGTCAGTTTTGCCTTCCTTTAAAAAATAAAAAAGAGATCCATAGTTATATTTGATATTGTAAATAAAAGCTTTATACAATTTTTAAGATGTTTGGAAATATTTTACGTCTAATGTTGAACTTTGATTCGAAAATTGATTTTCAGATAACAAATTTTATAAATATTTTTTAGATAGATAGAGAGAGGAGGATTTATTGACAAAACACATCAACAAAAAATTTAATGCCACCTCCTCTAAGAAATAAAGTTTTTCCGTAGGGGAGTAGAAAAAAGAAAATCCTTACAACAAAAGAACGCTTGGCAACCTACACCACTAATACCATCACACTAAACAATAAATCTAAAAAAAACATCATATATTTATTTTTCCCCCAAGAACATAATATCAAAAGAACCCCCCTAAAAAATGAATAAATTAATTAAAACCCATATTCTACAAAAAACAATTCCTTCATAGTTCTTCTAAATATAAGAGCTCCAAAAATCTTAATATCGGTAGTTAAAACTATTGCATTTCCATTTACCTCTATAAAAAAAATAGAACAACATGAACGGGAAGAAGAACCTCGAGGTAAATAAAAGTCAACACTGCTCCTTGTATCGTGAGAATGAACAGTAGACCTAATGGACAACAGATCACAAAAACAACAAGGCTGAATATCCTGTTGCAGTCCAAAAATAAACCACAATACCTAAATTTCACGAAGATCTGCAGCTGGCAAAAATTCAAAATTGGGTAAATTTCCCGACAGACTGACGGGGAGAAAATACATGCTAAAATCCTTACTGTATGATTTTGTGGAACTCTTATTAGTTCAAAGATAAATGGAAAAGTAGAAAAGCCAAATACTTGATCAATAGAGTATATACGGGTATATGAGAGAAAAAAAGATGACGAAGGACAGATTTAGGAAAATAAATGTTGGAGTTCCTTCATTATACCTAGATTCCTGGCCAGAATTTTACTAGTTAAAGTTAGATGTTGCTTAAAAGATAAAGTTTCATCAAGTTCAATCCCAAGGTATTTTACAGACACAGTCTGTTCTGTAACTCCATAAGACATATTTAATTTTTTACCCATGGGTAATCACGAGAAATTAATAAATTTACGGCAGTAGATCTTTTGATTACCAATCCAGTGAGCCCCTCCGAAGTTTATACGACCACACGAAAAAAACCAAACAAAAAAACAATCCTTTCCATAAAACCTTATATACCCCAAGGATATAAATTACAAACCTTGCCCTGGGGGCTGTAAGGGGGTTGTCTTCCTTAAAGACATTAATTTCCAGACCTTTCAACTGCGCTAAACAAATAGTTATCTAAAAATTTTAAGCGTTGAAGGGGGACTGGCTGCTCACCAATCACTTTTGCCAATTAAAAAGGTCACTAGCCCTTTCCCGTTCCAATCAAATGAGCTGCCTTCGAAGTCCCTACGACAACTCCTTCTATACAAAATTCCCCGGTCTAAGATAAAATAGCACATTGTGCCTACATCGCTCTTTACTTAGGTTGCTCTACGGCGCTGCCTATGATTCTTTGCATAAAACACACAGGGTAAAAACACTTTTCGTTTCTAACTTGAAAGTAAAAAAAAACAGATTTCCAACGTCGAAACTTAAAATGAATAGAAACTATTGCGTAAATGAGGGGGCTCCCCCTCTTCGATACATCGGTTTTTACGCGCTAAAGCTTTTTTTAAGAACATATCAAAATTCTTATTATTCTAATTAAATTGACATTGTGTTTCAGGATTCATTCTTAAAGAATTCGGATAAAACTCAAACTTTAGCTTAAAGAGCAAGGCATTAAGTAGGGCAGCCCCCTCATATACGTAATAATTTCTGTTAGTTTTAAGTTTTGATGTTGCTCCTTACTGTAAATTGAAAAATCTTGCTTTTTATTTAATTTCTGATCATTTTTAAATAATGTCGGGGAATCAGCTCTTCCTCCGCGGAAAATTCCTTCTCATGGAAAATTCAACCATGGAAAGTTATTTCCACGTAAAATAGCCCCCCCCCCCCACCAGGAAGTTTTCTTCCAGACAGTTCCATTATAACTAAAAATCCTCCCCCATCCAAAAAAAATATTCCTGCGGGACAGTTCCGGGTGAAAATTTTGTCATATCGCACATTCATTGGAAAACCTTATATTTTGAAAAGATTATTTTTAAAATCATGCCGGAAATTCAGTCCTCCGGCAAAAAGCTTTCCCAAAAATAACCAATCCCTAGTAGTAAGCTACTCCCACAGAAAATACCCTTCGGAAAATTTATTCCGTGGAAATTTCCCCCTCGGAGAATTTTTCCCGTGAAAATATCCCCTCCCTGTGGAAAGACACTCTAGACAATTCAAACCCGGTAAAATTTTCCCCCCAGACGATTCCCCTTAACATCTCCACCTTTAAAATTGAGTCGGCAAAGAGAAAGTAAGACTAATAAAAGAAATCCGTATAAAAGAAATTCTGGCGTATTCCCCCAGTGTAGAACTCCTCCTGGAAAGTTCATCCCCCAGACACTACCCCCCCCCCCCCCCCACCATGGAAAATTCTCCATGTATTCTCCCCCAGCATAAAATTCAACTTCTACCCCCACCTTTGTTTAAGAGTTTCGGTTACTATTGAGCCATGTCGCTCCTTACTTACAGTTGCTTACCATGTACTGTTTGAAAAAGTCGCCCATAGCTGAAAAGAATTTTGAAATGTCTTGCAGTGACAATACTGTTTCACAAACCGCAGGGAGGTTCTTAAATTCACTGTCTCATATTTTTAAATTTTAATCTAACCTTGTGGTGTTTTAGATAGAATTATTGGAAAAAAAATATATAAGTGTTTAGCAAGTTTCATAGTGTTCTACATACAATAGACATCTGAGAAATGTTTCCATAAGGGTATGTCCACTTGTCCTCAATGATAAAATTTATAAGGTCTATTCTCACAAAAGTAACTAACAGATTGTAAAATAGGCAATGAAAGTTTGAAATCCTCTATGTGGGATGGGTATGGGATTAGAAATTCTCCTGGAACTACAGAACCAGGGAGCTATAGAATCATAAAATACGAAGGATATAAGTATCATCCTATTAACTTTAAAGGATGAAATTCTAGAGCCAGGGCTTTTGGTTATGTTGCTAAGTTGTTGAGTTATGCGAATGAAACTTTCAAAAATGAGTCCAGGGATGGCAAAAACTGTGCCCTACGAAGGAATTGTCACTCTACTGTGTCAACCCTTTTCAGATTTCTAGGAATTGCAACCTATCTCAATGCTTACAAAATATTTAATAGCTTAATCTTGTGATTTGAATCTCTTTTTCCTTGGGTTATGGGTTTAGTTTTGAAAATACAATTTTTATCATTTCAATGGAATTTTAAGCCATAAGCTATCAAGAGTTTTTCTAAATTTAAGAAATAGATTCAAAGATCTTTAAAACCTTCCAAATTGAGGAAGAGCATTAGGTTGAATCGGCCTTTACTATACCTGATTTGAGCAGTAGAACTATATTGTAAGGTTGCACTTTTACGACAGAAAGATCATCAAAGGTCAATGCTCTCTACTACTGATACTAAGAACTTACTTTAACACGAAGCCACCTGAGCTCAACAACTCTACGCACTCTCTTCTTTCATCCCATTCTATTCATAGCATCCCTCTTCGCTTCCTCTCAAGAGGTTCCTATTTTCTTTATATCTTCCCTAGTGACATCCTCCCACTCCATTTGGAGACAACCTGCTTTTTGTTTGGTCTTAGAAAGTTGGCCGACAAGGAAAATATGCAAAGTAATATGCTTCCTACAGAAAACATTCTAGTCTACAATTGCCACACTCACTCTAATCACCTTGCTTGTGGAGGGGCTTAATTAGTTTTTCTAAGATCATTAGGAAAAAACCAACAAAGAGACAAATCTCTAAAAAAAAAAAAAAACAAACGAGACTGTGGCCAGTGGAGAGAAAAGAAAAACAACAGAAACAAAACAACGCGGATATTTCGCCTGTATACAAACAAGGCGTCTTCAGCACGAAAGACACAAAAAAAAAAAAACAAGATAAAACTAAAAACCAATAAAACCACCACCAAAAAAAAAAAAAAAAATGTACAATCGGCGCAAACTAATCCACGTAGGGAAAAGATGCTAATATAGAGATGTAATGGGGAACCCATATGTAAGCGACTCTCTGATTGGTTTAGAAGGAGATGTATCCGACTCTCTAATTGGTTTAGAAGGAGGCATGTACTTCCTGTTTCCCATTCCTGGATCATAACATTCTCCCCACCAATTATGTAAATCAAGTTCTCAGAAATTCTCTCCCCTAGATCAATACATTGCCCTAGCGATTATGTAAATCACCCCTCGTGTCATTGCACCTGGCCAAACAACAACAATAACAACAAATAAATCGACCTTGACATCATCCATTAGACATTAATAAACCATGAACAAATGGAGTCCCGTTTGGAGTTAGACTCAATTGTAGATGGCAGCACGGTGTTCGTCCAGTATTCTATGCCCATATATGGTGCCCCGTCACGAGTTATAGATCAATACATTTCCCCCACCGTTAATGCGCATGTGCAAACTTCACTCCGGAGTCAATAAAATTGAAAACAACAAATAAATTAACCTTTAAAAATTGGGTCATTGACTCGTTCGTGGATCGATAATTCGTGAATAAATTACAACCTGTCGGCGTGGCATTAGACTTAATTGTAGATGGCAGCTGGGGGTGACTCGTGGGAGCTCATGATAGGTTCCTACTCAGAAGTATATTAGAACTGCGGGACGTGGCTATAGTTATCATGAATGAAAATCAACTTATCCACTCGGTAGGGACTGAGGACATTTTTCTCTAAGTCACTATCATATTCACTATTAGGCTTACCACCAAAAATTGTCTTTTTGCGGTCAAACTAGTTGCAGGAATAGACAATATCTTTCTGGCAAGTAGGGCGACGTACGAAATTTATTGCGATTGTGTCCGGAACTGAAGAACGTTGCCGTCACCGTCGTACTAGGTTTTTTCCTATGTCTTTAAAAGGATAAAGTATAGTGCAACTTGATTCCTGATTGGTTCCAGCTCTTCCCGACTCGCATCTCTTTTTCAGACAACCTCCTTGTTCTCTCTCTCAACATTCTTTTTTTTGGCAATGTTTCTTCAACCTAGAAAAATGTCAAAGAAAATCATTTTTCACACGACCTCTTTTCCACACCACCCAAGAGATAGAGGTCAAGGCGCGTTTTCTTATAGAGGTATCGCCGTTAGCCACTAATTCTCTGTTTAATTTTCATTAAAAACAATTATTGAAAATTTCAATAATTACTTTTAATGAAAATCAAATAAAACAAGTTTTTACTAAGCCAAATTTAATGAATGTATATTAAAAAAAAATATTTTGTATGGTCCATTAAGCCTCTTTTAGAGCCCGTGGTTTACATTTATGAAATTCAAATATATTGTGCATTATATTTAATAAAACCTCTTTTTCATACCATCCAAGAGGTAGAGATCTAGGTACATTTTTCTTAGAGGTTTCGGCAGTTTCTTTTACTTGTTAAGATTAGTCAATTATCATAGGCAGTGCAATCACGCTGCCTAAGTAAAGAACAATGTTGGCACAATGTATTATTTATTTTGTTTTCCATACCACGGCCTTCGTATCGAAGGTATTGTCGTAGAAACTTCGAAAAGGACTCATTCGATTGAAAGTTGGAGTGGCTAGTGCTGTTTTTCATAGACGAAAGTGATTGGAAGGCAACTAGCCCCTCCCCCACTCCCATCATTCCCCCCAACACATCCAATCAAAATTTTGAGATAGCCATTTTGCTCAGCGTAGTTGATTTCAAGATAGTAAATATGTTTTTGAGGAAGACACTCCCTCTCAATCCCACAGGGTAAGGATTTTAACTTATTCCTTGGGGGCATATATGAACGATGTTGCCACAATGTATTATTTGTTTTTTTTTCTTTAGAGCAGGGTACTTCGTATCGAAGAAGTTGTCGTAGAAACTTCGATTGGCTCATTCAATTGGAAATTGGAGTGGCTTGTGCTCTTTTTAATAGTCGAAAGTGATTGGAAGGCAACTAACATCCCTTCCACACTCACCATTTCCCGAAACACATCCAATCAAAATTCTGAGATAGCCATTTTGTTCAATGTAGTTGATATTCCAGATACAACTTATGTTTTTTTGAGGAGGAAACTCCCACACAGCCCTCAGGGGGGGGGTTGTAAGTTATATCCTAGGGGCATATAAGGTTTTTATAGAAGGTGTTGTCGTAGAAACTTCAAAAAAGGCTCATTTGACTGGAAATTCAAAGGGCTAGTGCCGCTTTTAATAGTCGAAAGCGATTGGGGGGCAAATAACCTTTCACGCCCACCTTTTCCCCAAACACATCCAATCAAAATTTGAGATAGCTATTTTATTCAACGTTGTTTTAAGTTCTGGAAATTAGGATGACACCCCCCCCCCCCACAGCCCTAAGGGTAAGGGTTTGTAGGTTATGCCCTTAGGGCATATAAGGTTTTTATAGAACAGGTTGTCGTAAAAACTTCAAAAAGGGCTCATTCAATCGGAAATCGAAATGGCTAGTGCTCTTTTTAATTGTCAAAAGTGATTGCAAGGCAACTAACACCCCTTCCACGCCCACATTACCTCAAACACATCCAATCAAAAATTTTGACATATCCATTTTGTTCCATGCAGTTTAAAGTTCACGAAATTATACCTTTGAGCAGGACACTCCCCCCACAGTCTTCAGGGCAAGGGTTATAAGTTATGCCCTGGGGGCATATAATGTTTTTGTTGAAATCTTTGTCTTAGAGCCTTGAAAAAAGGTTCATTTGATTGGAAATTCAAAGGGCTAGTGACCTTTCTGATAGTCAAAAGTGATTTGAGGGCAACTAAACCCCCTCTTACGCCCACCTTTTCCCCAAACACATCCAATCAAAATTTTAAGATAGCCATTTCATTCAACGTAGTTGAGTGTTTAACGTAGTTGAAAGATCTGGAAATTAGGTCTTTTTAGGATGATAACCCCCTCAGAGCCTTTAGTGCAATGGTTGTAAGTTATGACCTGGGCTATATAATGTCTATATAGAAAGTTCTTTTAGAAATCATAGGCAGCGCAATTACGCTGCCTAAGTAAAGAACGATGGCGGTACAATGTATTATTATTTTTTGTTTTCACTTTCCATATCAGGGTACTTTGTATCGAAGGGATTGCCGTAGAAACTTCGAAAAGGACTCATTTGATGGAAAATTGGAGTGATTAGTGTCCTTTTTAATAGTCGAAAGTGATTTTTAGGGCAACTAGCCCCCCTCCCCCACGCCCATCATTCCCCCAAACACATCCAATAAAAATTCTTAGAAGAAGAAGAAGAATGAGTTTATTTAACAAACAAATTACATGAATAAATAATTACGCTGCCTAAGTAAAGAACGATGGCGGTACAATGTATTATTATTTTTTGTTTTCACTTTCCATATCAGGGTACTTTGTATCGAAGGGATTGTAACTCATTTGATGGGAAATTGGAGTGATTAGTGTCCTTTTTAATAGTCAAAGTGATTTTAGGGCAACTAGCCCCCCTCCCCCCACGCCCATCATTCCCCCAAACACATCCAATAAAAATTTTTAGAAGAAGAAGAAGAATGAGTTTATTTAACAAACAAATTACATGAATAAATAATTTTCTAAACTGGCCGACGGGAGCAGGGCTCGATGTGTCGGCCAAAAACATAAAATGCAAATAAATTATATCAATAATGAAAAAAAAAGACACACGTGGTAGGAGATAACAAAGGAGGCCACCCCAGCGCGAGAACACCACAACAAATTTCATACTAAAATCCAAATTCACCAATCCCAACATCTAAGCAAAGAAGAATTTTTGAAATATGTTTTTTCAAAGAAAATCGGCTCTTGAATCTTGGGACACATCTATTAAATTAAATTTATTTGCAATATGAGGAATCTGGTATCTGATTGAGAATCTAGCTCTTTCAGATTTAATTGGGGGAAGGCGATACTTGTTGGAGCGGACGTGGTGGGCAGGAGAAATGGGAGTCTCAATTATACCCAGATTATGGAAATGATTTGCCGAAGATTGGATATCATAATATCATATTGCTATATGCAGGTCTTTCAGTTGTTTGAGATTAAGTATATTGAGAAAAAAGATATAAAGTTTGGGTTTTTTTTGAAGCTTCACTGGGCGATGAACAAAAGTACCCAGGATTCTAACCACCTTATTTTGAATTATCTGAAGAGGATGGAGATGGACCATAAATGTGTTGAGGTATAGTATATTACAGGGCAATATTTAAAATATGATTCAATTTAGAGAATGATATAAAATTTTAAGGATGGAAAAAGGAATACATATTTCATTCTATGAGGCAACCTAATTTATGGGCAAGTTTCAATCTCAAATAATCAGAATGCTTACGGAAAGATAAAAGCTCATCAAGAATAATCCCAAGGTAAAAAAATGAATTTACCCTTTTTATCGTACTTTGATTTACAATTAACTCTTCTATGGTAATTTTATCTGCTGCCCCCCTGTGACCGCCCAAAAAAATCATGAATTCAATTTTAGAAAAGTTCGGAGCCAGGTAGTTACATGCAAACCATTTATTCAAAGAATTCATTGATGTCACCATATTCTCAGCCAACAAAGATGGGGTTTTAGCTTTTACTGTTACCACCGTATCATCTGCAAAAATTACTGCTAAACTACTATCTTGGGGTAAACACCTCAAAAAGTCATTTATATAAATCAAAAATAGTGATGGCCCTAATACTGATCCTTAGGGGACTCCAATATCATCAATAACAATATGGCTTGACAAGTGCCCATTTACTTCTACCTGAATTTTTTGACCATGCAAGTAAGATTTAATTAGATCAAGGCCTTTACCTCTAATACCTGCATTATTAATTTTCTCCAATAAAATTTCATGGTTTAGCCTATCAAATGCCTTTTTTATATCATAGAAAAGAGTAGATACATGATTTTCATCATTTAATGAATCATTAATCTCCAAAATTAGCGTTGCAATAGCTTGTTCAGTAGAATGACCCGCCCTGAATCCAAACTGCTTTTTAGTAAATAAATTCCTTTTATCAAAATACGAAACAATTCGTTTTTGAATAATTTTTTCAATAACCTTAGATATAGGGGAAAGAATAGCTATTGGGCGATAGTTACCTATATCTGCCTTATCACCTTTCTTATGAATTGGAATAACTCGTGCAGATTTCCATACTTCCGGAAAGATCCCTAATGACATAGATGCATTTAAAATATGAAGCAACGGGATGTGGAATACACATGCAAGTTCTTTCAGAATTTGTGGAGAGCCCATCTAGACCTAGAGAATTACCACTCTTTAGATTCATAATTACTTTCTGGAACTCACCGAAAGTGACAGGGGCCAGGAACATACTGGAATTTTGGATGGCGGGAGATATTCTTTATATGAATGAGATGGAGATTCAGGGGATTTCAGTTCAACGGTAGAACTAATATGAGAAAAATAATGACAAAAAATATTCTGCAACAACATCCTTCCCCTTCAACTCAACACCATTTTCATTTATGAATATTTCAGGGTGTGGATTTTTAATATTGTTTCCAATTTTTTCCTTAATTAACTTCCATGTAGTCCGAGGTGAATCAGATTTTTTAAATGCATTTTCATAATACATTTTTTTACTTGTTCTTAGAGTTTGAACTAGCAAATTTTGTTAATTTTTGAATCGCTGTACATTATGAGCTGAGGGGTATTTCATTTTTATCTTATACAGTCTATTTTTTTCCTTGATAGATTTTAGAAGTGATGGACTTATCCAAGGTTGTTTGGGTGAGGTTCTTTTCCCGGTGTGTAGTTTTGAATGGGCAATGAAGGTCCAGTTTTTCATTCAAAATTCGATAAATTATATCTAAAGATATGTTGGGGTCATTCTCATTAATAACTTCACTCCATTATGCATCGCTAAGATTAGATTTCCATTCATTCATATTTACTTGTGAAAAGTTTCTCCTCTTAATATAATTTTCTTTATTGACTATCTTTTGCGCTTTGAAATCAGACATTAAAATACAATGGTCAGATATATCCTCCATAACCACGAATGTAGCCTCACATGGATAAGGTGAAAAATGTTATCAATCAGAGAAAAAGAAGAATTTGTTATGCGTGTCGGAATAAAACATAGTGGGTTCATACCATGAGAAAGGTTACATTTCAAAAACTGAAGGACATGTAGGTCAATTCCTTGCTGTCTAGATGGGAGACATCCCATTAAATCAATATTGAAGTCCCCAAGGATTAAAAATGGTATTTGGAGATTTGATATCACACTTATTTTCAAATTTATACATAATTATAATGTATATTTATATAACATATTTTTAAATTTATCAATAAAATCTGCCTTATTTGATGAGGGAGGACGATGAATTATAGCAATTAAAAGTTTATCATTATTTGTTAGAAAACGTTCAACAATACAGCTGTCGAAAATCATCTCCGTATTCAAATATAAAAATTCTTCTTTCAGTCGTGCCGGAATATAATTTTTAACCAGTAATGCTTTACCACCTAGTTTTTGTTGAGTTCTACTTACGTGGAAAATTTGGAAATCACTAATATTAATTTTTTTGCCGAAATTTTATCTAAAAATGTTTCACAAACTCCAAAAATATCCGTACCAGATTCAAAGAAATTTTTTTAATTGCATCTTGCCCGCTCCTCTATCCACGACAGTTCCAAAAAGATATTCTCCTCATGTTTGGGTTTTTATGAACTATTTCATGAAAAAACAAATATTTATTTGGGGGGACTAAAAAAAAAAAAGAATTTAAAAATTTCATTATTATCATGGGCTAGGGGCGTTTGGAATACATTACTAAAAAGGGCTGAATTTCTTTCCAATTCTTCCAGCCTAGATGTAGGGATCTCGTGAACTTGACTAACCATTATCATGTACTCACGCCAAACTCACGCCAAAGAGTACCCACCATGCCTCTCCCACAAAAAAATTACAAACACTAAAACTCACACTAAATAAATTCTTAATCATAATAATATCACCCAAATACATCAAACCGTGCAGAACCCACCACATTTTTTATTTCAACCCAAATAAATATCGAACACTTATACTCACATTATTTAAAAAAAAAAACTAATCCATTATCATATAAACACAATTACTCTTAAAAAAATCATGTATCCATTTTGTGATTCGACCACCATGTTTTCTTTCAAGGTCAGTAATTAGAGCGAGACCTTCACTAACTGGTAGTCGTTCATTCGGACCATCTCACCGCTTGGTAACTAGGCAGGGGAGTACACCTATCGACAACCAAGAGTCAATTCCAAAATCGTACAATTTTAATTTCACATGGAGCAACCTCTTTCGAACTTCACGAACAGACAGATATATCCGTCAGATATATTTTCTCGAATCCTCCATTTTTTTGTTTTTCAGTTACTTGGCGTTCTTCAAAATCTCATTCCTGATTAACCTCGATGGCAATTCAAATTTCAAGAATTGGCATTTCCCCTGAAATCCACCAACTTAACTGGGCTTGGGGCTGAGAGATCAAGGCCTTCAATAAAAACTTTAGACAGTAATTCCCGTGCTCTTATTTCATCTTGAACTTTCACAGTCCAAATCACTGAATGTTTATTATTTTCATTACTTTCTAATTTCATCAGAGTAAGCGACATATTGTCGATATGTGATTTAAGTACTATATTTTCCAATGCCAACACAGATATTTGATTTTTGAAGCTTGCCGTCTCTAATTCAACATTCTGAACATGCAGTATAAGCTGCGCCACTTCTTTACTCGATTCAGGAACAATTTCTTCCAATTTTTACATTATCTTCAATTGCTTTGATGTTAGATTTTAATGATTCTAAGGTGGCAGTATTCCTTTAACTGTTTCTAAAATCAAACTGATACTTTCTGCTAAAGACTTTATAGAAACTTCATAACCTTGACTCGTTGCCGTAGACACAGACAAGCTTGGAGATTCTTCCATTTTCTTTTTTCTCTTTCCCATCCTCTAGAAGTTTATTTAAATTCAAATATCAAAGTTCAGCTCACAGCAGACTAATTTATCACGGTTTATATTAACTGTTCAAATAGACCAATTCATTCACTTGTAATAGGTCCTGGCGCGAAGAGCTCTTACTCGGTTGAATGTATTCAGGTAACTGAATGCATTCAGGTAACTAAATGCATTCAGGTAACTGAATGCATTGAGATAGCCATTTTGTTCAGCGTAATTGATTTCCAGATAGAAAATATGTTTTTTGAGGAGAACACTCCCCCCACAACCCTCATGGCAAGGGTTTTAAGTTATGCCCTGGGGCGTATAAGAACGATATTTGCACAATGTATTATTTTTTTTTTCCTTTAGAGCAGGGCACTTTTCTTGGTTTTAAACCAGGGCACTTTGTATCGAAGAAGTTGTCATAGAAACTTCGAAAAGGGCTCATTCAATAGGAAATTGGGGTGGCTTTTGCCATTTTTAATAGTCGAAAGTTATTGGAAGGCAACTAACACCCCTTCCACAACCACCATTTCCCGAAACACATCCAATCCAAATTTTGAGATAGCCATTTTGTTCCGCGTAGTTGATTTCCAATAGAAATTATATTTTTGAGGAGGACACTCCCCTACAGCCCTCAGGGCAAGGTTTATAAGTTATACCCTGGAGGCATAGAAGGTTTTTGTAGAAGGCGTTGCCGTGGAAACTTCAATAAAAAAGCTCATTCGATTGGAAATTGAAAGGGCTAGTGCCCTTTTTAATTGTCAAAATGGATTGTTCTGACGCCCACTTTTTCCACAAACACATCCAATCAAAATTTGATATAGCCATTTTATTCAACGTAGTTTTAAGTTCTGTAAATGGGTCTTTAAGGATGACAACCCCCCCCCAGCCCTCAGGACAAGGGTTGCAAGTTATGCCCCGGGGGTATATTAGGTTTTTATAGAACGCATTGTCGTAAAAATTCAAAAAGGGCTCATTCGATTGGAAATTGAAATGACTAATGCCCTTTTATAGTCGAAAGTGATTGGAAGGCAACTAAAACCCCTTCCATGCCCAAAATTTCCCCAGGACACTCCCCCCACAGTTTTCAGGGCAAGGGTTATAGGTTATCCTTGGGGGCATACAAGGTTTTTATTGAAATCTTTGTCGTAGAAACTTGAAAAAAGGCTCACTCGATTGAAAATTCAAAGGGCTAGTGCTCTTTTAATATTCGAAAGTGATTTGAGGGATTCTAACCCCCCTCTCACGCCCACCTTATCCCCAAACACATCCAATCAAAATTTTAGATAGCCATTTTATTCAACGTAGTTGAAAGTTTTGGAAATTCGGTCTTTAAGGATGACAAACCCTCCCCTCCACAGCCCTCAGTGCAATGGTTGTAAGTTATGCATTGGGGGCATATAAGGTTTTATAGAAAGCGTTGTCGTAAAAACTTCAAAAGGGTTCGTTCAATTGAAAATTGAAAGGGCTAGTGCCTCTTTTAATAGTTGAAAGTGATTGGAGAGTGACTAACGCCCCTCTGACGCCCATTATTTTCCCAAATTCATCCAATCAAAATTTTGAGATATTCATTTTGTTCAACGTAGATGAAAGTTCTGGAAATTAGGTCTTTTAGGATGATAACCCCCTCAGAGCCCTCAGTGCAAGGGTTGTAAGTTATGCCCTGGGGGCATATAAGGTTTATACAGCAAGTTGTTGAAGAAATTTTCAAAAAGAGCTCATTTGATTGGAAATTGCCTTTTTAATAGACGAAAGTAAGTGGAGAGTAATTAACCCCCTCTAACACCCATCATTTCCCAAAACATTTAATCAAAGTTTAGAGATAGCCATTTTGTTCAAACGTAGTTGAAAGTTCTGGAAATTATGTATTTAAGGATGTCAAAACCACCAGAGCCCCCAGGGCAAAGGTTGTAAGTTATGCCCTGGGGGCATATAAGGTTCTTATAAATAGAGTTGTCGTAAAACTACAAAACGGGCTCTTTCAATTGAAATTGAGAGGGCTAGTGCCCTTTTTAATAGTTGAAAGCGATTGAAGGGTAACTAACCCCCCTCTCACGCCCACCATTCCTCCAAACACAACCAATCAAAATAAGAAAAAAAAAAAAAAAAAAAAAAAAAAAACCCAAAAAAAAAAAAAAAAAAAAACAAAAAGAGAAAAAAAAAAAAAAACACAAAAAAAAAAAAAAAAAAAAAAAAAAAACAAACAGAAACAAAAACAAAAAAACCCCCCCAAAAACAAAAAAAAAAAAAAAAAAAAAAAAAAATTTCAAATAGCTATTTTGCTCAACGTGGTAGAAAGTTCCGTAAATTAGGTCTTTGAGAATGACAACCCCCCCCCCCAGCCCTCAGTGCAAGGGCTGTAAGTTATGGCCTGGGGGCACATAAAGTTTTTATTGAGTGTTGTCGTAAAAACTTCAAAGGGCTCATTTGAGTGAAAATTGACAGGGTAGTGCCATTTTTAATAATTGACAGTGATTGGAGAGCGACTAACAGCCCTCTCACGCCTAGCGTTTCCCCGAACACATCCAATCAAAATTTTGAGATAGCCATTTTTTTTAACGCAGTTGAAAGTTCTGGAAATTAGGTCTTAGAGGATGACAACCACCCTAACAGCCCTTAGGGTAAGGGTTGTAATTTATATGCCCTGGGGGCATATAAGGTGTTTATAGAAAGCGTTGTCGTTTCAAACAGTGCTCATACGATTGGAAATCGAAAGGCCTAGTGCCCTTTTTAATTTTCCTATGTTTTGGCAATCTTTAAGATAGTCGATTCTAATATATATGTATACATACTTATGTATGTAAGGGCATATATATAGCATTGGGCCCGACGCGGCTACACAGCAGGCTTGTATATACTGATTATCATTGTCGCTTGTCTTCTAACCGCAGCCTTTTCTTGATGTCATGAAGTCACCATAGGTTCGATACAACCACCCTGTGAAAATACAAATTCGTCCTTAAATTATGACCTATTTAGATCGTTTTTTTGTTGCAGAAAAGTCAATATACCAGTTTTAGAAAAAGACTAGGCTGAGCCCTGACACTCTGCATGCAGTAGGCTTGTGTATATTAATTCTCGTTATAAAGTAGCAAGCTCCAAATGTATCACCTTTGTTTCCTGCTCTTTCCTCGGAAAAATGAAGGGCTCCAAGGGGAATAAATATAACATTGAAGGGTCCCAATGACTTGTAATTTACACTTTCGTAGTTTATGACATCTTTTCACAGGGTTTTGCGCCACACTTTGTCGGCGTTGAAGATTATGAAGACGCTGTTGCTCTAACATAATATCTCTTTCTTTTTTCACTTTCATTTTTGACTTGTTCTGATTTTTGCTGTCGGTTGTCTTCTAACACTACAATTCTTTGTTGTACACATCATTTTGAACCGTTTTTGATACTCGCTTTCTCGCTGTAGCTTGTAATTCTTACTGCAGCTTATCTTCTAATCGTATGTTTTCTTTGTGCTCTCTTCGGAGTATTTTTTAACCAATTCCTTTTCTCCTCACTTCATTAATTCTTCCTGCTATTCGTTTGTCGCACGTCTTATAACAACAAAATTCTTTGTTCTTCACTTTTTTTGACTTGTTTTAGTTAGCCTATTGCTGCCACTTATCTTTTAAACAGATATTTCTTTGTTTTTTACTTTGGTTTTGACTCGTTGTAATTCTCGTTGACACAAGTATTCTAACTGTATATATCTTTGTTCTTCATTTTCGCTTATCATTACTTAAAAAAATTTCAATACCATTTACATTATCTTCTCAAATTGGTCTTGTCACACTTGATGGTCAAGGTTGTTCTTTAGTCTTCTAGTTATTATGAAACTGCTAAAAACGCCTTTTGTGTAAATAAAATATTAGGAAAAAATATACAGTGATTCAAATAAATATCCCTAATAGTTTACCAGAGATAATGAAACTAAAAGGAAAAAAAACTACAAAATAAAAGGTTCAAAGAGATTCGTGTGGTAATCAGAGGACTACAAAAATGGTTTTCACTCATTAAATATAAACTTAACATTCAAATACTTCAGAAGACAGTTCAAACCATAACAGCTCATTTTCAGCCTTACTTATTTCAAACATCTCCAGCGAAGCTCTTTCAAGTGACAATTCTAGAACATTCTTAAAGCCGAATATTAATTCTACTTGTCCTGTTACTTTTCCAATAAACTATTATGTGATATATTTGATGCCACAAAATATTAAATAAAAAAAAAAGTGTTGAATCATCAACACATGAAAAAATCAGCTGAAAGTAAGGGGCAAACACTAAAAACTTAAAACGAAGAGAAAATTATTTTATATATGAGAGGTATTGCTTCTTCCTCGAAACCTTGTTCTTCAAGCTAAAGCATCTAAATACTTTTAAAAGTTTCATTAATCTATTAAGTGATCATTGTGTTTCAGTAGTTGTATATTTCAGTAGTCGTGTTAGACTAAAAACTCTAACTTTAGCGTAAAGAGCAGGAATTCAGGAGGAGACAACACCCCTCATAAACGCAATTATTTCTGTTCTGTGTTTTAATGTTGATCGTTACTTTCAGTTAAAAAACTGTTCATTAATTGTTTCATTTCATTAGTTTTTTCATTTAATTTCTGATAATTTTGCAAAAAATGCCGGGTAGCCCATCTCTCCCCCTTCATGGAAATTCCCCCAAGTATAATTCCTCCGTAGAAAGTTATCCTAGGGTAAAGGCACCGATGATTCAACAGTGCAATTTCGGAACCACTGTCGAAATTTTCCTTCAAAACGGGATAGCTCTGCTTAACCGTGACTTAGAGCGCCATTTCTTGGAGCCGTCTTTATATTTCGACGGTGAAAAACGTGGACACTATATCCGGTACACCCAGATAAGAAAAGAACATTCAATTCGGTCAGTTTCCTGTTTTTTGACACGAAAGGAGCTCCCGACAATTTTTCAGGTAGTAATGTTCAAACTGTCATTACTTGGTTATTATTGCAAGAATAAGTTTGGGATAAGCGCCAATGTGTCGAGATACATCTGATCTTCTCTGAAATGTAGCCACATTAGCTTTTTCTTGATAAAACTAAATGAAAATGGCGACGGAAATTGTATTGTCGAAACTAGGTTCCAAGTGTCAAAAATTCTTGTTTTGATGTAGTGGAATACCAGGCGAACTAAAAATGTTCCTTCAGCCGCATTCAAGCGTAAATATTGGCTTCTATCAAGGGATGTATTTCTTTGGTGAATATCTTGTAGTAACCTTGTCGAAATTTTGGACAGACAGCAACAGGCCCTGTCGAAATATAGGTGACTTTGTCGAAACTTCACTGAACATGTAAAACAGATCGCTTTCTGCGCAACGAGAGATTTTGATGATTATTATTTCTAATAATATTTTCAGATAAGAGAACATTTAAACAAAAAATTTTTTTAAACTTTGAAGTTTTACTTACTGACACTGGATTTTTCCATCATCTGAGGAACTGCCCCTTGGCCTCATACCATGCAGGGGCGTAAATTGCAATGGGGTAGGGGGGGGGGGGCAGTTGGCCCCCAGACCTCGTTTGCCCCCCCCCCCCCCAGACCTGATTTTGCCCCCCTCCCCCAGATTTTTTTTAGATCATACCCTTATTTATCCTTTATCCGAATAAAAAATACAAATTTTATTCAATACAAAATCTTATACAAAATGAAGCGTAGGCCTATGTTTTGGACGAAACTAAGAATCCTGCATATGAAAATACAATCCACTAAATGAAATAAACTTCTTAATTTCTTGAAATGCACTCCCGTTTTCCTAGACCCTATCCCTTCCGAAATGCTAGTGAAACAATTTTGTTATACTAAATTTGTTATACTAAATACTATTTGTATTTAATAATGTATATTAAAATTGTTTGTACCGATTTTTGTTTTACCAAATACTACATACTTGAAACAATTTTGTTAGTTTTATTACTTCTACTTTTTGCATAGTCTTTTATACATTAAATGAAGTTGAAGAAAAACAAAGAAAAAAGAATATACGTGTCAAATACACCAGGTTCCGCCCACAAGTATTCCCTAAGTATTTAGACGAGTGTCGAATTGGGTTCCGACTTGCGTCGAAAACAGGTAACTTTTTTTTGTTGTGTCGAATTTGTAGGTGAAAATGCTCTAATTTCGGAAAAAATTGGAGTTTGTACCCTTTCCAGACAAAACTTCAAACTTCTCATCAAACAGTTTAGATTCCCATAGATATTTTTTTCTACATACTGAAGCCCTTTTCAAACCGAAAGTGTTTAAATTAAGACTTCTAGAGTAGAAAAACTGGTTTTTTACAAAAGCTGTCGAATCATCTGTTTGACCCCAATACGGGTGTCGAATTGGGTTCCGACTTGCGCCGAAAAACAGGTAACTTTTTTTGTTGTGTCGAATTTGTAGGTGAAAATGCTCTAATTTCGGAAAATTCGAGTTGTGTACCCTTTCCAGACAAAACTTCAAACTTCTCATCAAACAGTTAGATCTGTAGATGTTTTTCCTACATACTGAAACCCTTTTCAAACCGAAAGTCTTCAAGAGTAGTCTTTTAAATTAAGACTTCTAGAGTAGAAAAACTGTTTTTTTACAAAAAACTGACGAATCATCGGTGCCTTTACCCTATGTAAAATTACTTTCTCCTCGCGACAAATTCCCCACAGAAAATTTCCTGCTCACGATCCTGCCTGAAAAAAACTCCTTCTGATCGTTTTTCAATTCATACCGGGAACTACTACGTGGAAAATTTTTCTCAGTTTCTCAGTTATATCTTTTTGGTTACTTAAAAAGCGTACTAAAACCATTAATTTCCTTCTAAATAAGCCTTCTCCCAATCTTCTAGGACTATTGGTTCGGCATGATCACCTTCAAAGCTCGTAGCTTTTAATGGGTAGCATTAAATTTAATGCTTCTTAAATATTTGAAACTAGCACTAAAATCCAATTCTTTAGATGTATGTATTGTTATCAAGATTCCATTTTTTAGAGTTTTTGTTACAATTGGGCCGAGTCGCTCCTTACTTATAGTTCGTTACCTCCAACTGTTTGATACAAAAAGCTTTAGCAAACCTTCCTTGGCAAGACATGCTGGTCTCAATTCCGGTGTATCTGGTTCAAGTTTACATGCTCCTGAAAAGCCAGAAAAAGAGTCAAAAGGAACAACTTGCCTGTTTGGGAGAAAAATGAAAATCTGAAGCCTCAAACCTTCCTCATTATCACCATGCAAATCATCTTGAACCTCTGAAACAAATCATAAATAAGTCTATATATATATATATATATATATATATATATATAGGATATATATATATATTATATATATATACATATATATATATATATATATATATATATATATATATATATATATATATAATATATATATATATATATATATATATATATATATACTATATATATATATCTATATATATATATATATATATATATATATATATATATATATATATATATATATATATATATATATATATATATATATATATACTATTATATATTATATATATATATATATATATATATATAATATATATATATACTATATATATATATATTATATAGAATTAAGTCATATATATAGCGACATTAAAACTTAAAACGAACAGAAATATTCCATATATGAAAGGGGCTGTCCCCTCCTCAACGCCTCACTCTTTACGCTAAAGTTTGAATATTTCTCAAACCTTTATTTTTTTAAACAATAAAAAAAAAACTTTTAGCGTAAAGAGCGTGGCGTTGAGGAGGGCACAGCCCCTTTCATATACCGGATAATTTCTGTTCGTTTTAAGTTTTAATGTCGTTCCTTACTTTCAGTAAAAAAACTTGTTTTTTTTAAATATATTAAAAGAAAGGGTATGTTACGTTGATTCCAAATCTATAAGATTCATTAAGTTTAATGTTATCCATCAAAAGTTAGGAACCTGAAAAATTTGCCTAATTTTTCAAAAAAGGGGGGAAATATCTCTGGAAAGTCAAGGAATCTTATTGAAAAGCACACCATTCGATTCAGCGTATTAGAGAAAACACTACTGTAGAGGCTTCAAGCTCCCATCTACAAAAATGTGATTTTTTTTTGCCAGAAAAAAAAATCACGGATGCGTGTTTATTTGTGTTTTTTTTTCTGTTCTTGCAAGGGGTATTCATATCGAATCGATAGCCCTAGAAGATAAGAAGACGGCTCATTTGAAGGGAAATTAAAGTTCTAGTACCCTTTTAAATGGCTAAAAAGATCTTTGGGCAAATAACCCTCTCTCAAGCCCTTTTTTCTCCAAAGTCGTCAGATCAATATTTTGAGATAGTCATTTTGTTCAAGATAATTTAAAGGTCCAATAACTATGCCTTGGGGATGACATGACACAGCACAGCACCTAGTGAAAGGGCTGCAAGTTATAAAATGTGTCCTTTGTTTCAATATAGTATTTGTTATCGGGAAGCATGCAGTAATTTTCCAAAGGGGAGGGAATTTCCCGCTGGAGAATTCTCCGTGGGGAACCAAATTTCCGGTGGTGAACTTTCCAAGGTAAATTTTGCAGGAGAGAATTCACCCAGATTTCCTATAGGCACGAAATTCCTTTATTTCGAAAAAACCTTGGGCACTAGGTCAAACTATTAATTGTAACAGACGGTCAACAAAATTGGTCCAAGCTAAATAGTAAGAGAACTTGAAAAAAAAAGGAAATTTGAAAAAAAAATGCATCGAAACAATTCAGTTTTCGTAAAAATTCTAAACATATAAGATTTATTAAGTTCCAAATTAATCATGAAAATCGTGAGTTGGAGAAAATTTGTATGATTTTATAAAAAATAGGCAACACGTCCATGAATAGCAGATGAATGCTGAGGAGAATTATAGCATTAAATTCAGAATACCCTGGTAGAGAGTTCCACACCCCTATCTACAAAATCACATTACTTTTCAGATGGGTGTTCACGAAAGAATCGATGAAACATCCAAGTCTTCATACATCTGTCTAAAAGTTGCGAATTTTCGTGTTCTTCCCAAGCAGAAAAGTCATGGATTCATATTTATCTATTTTTGGCTTCTTTGTTATCGTCTTTTTTCAGGGGTGATTGTATCAAACCAGTGGCCCTAGTAAACTGGAAAAGGGCTTATTCGGACGGTGACAGGTATAGTGCTTTTACAGCAACAAAGAGATGGCGCGACAGCAAAGGGGCTTTTTTGCCATTTTATTACGCAAACGAACAGTTTTGGTCTGGTGAGGGACAAAATACCACTAAGTAATGAGTCTAAGAAAGATTATCGAAAGGTGAACTATTTAACTTCTTGATTGCATAGGCCGTAATGCTACACGTTGGCACGTCCAATACTAAAGATACATGTAGGCATAATCCATACAGAATAGACAGTTAATATAAAAATCATTTTTAATCTTCATCCGACTGAGTCGATTGCTTCTAAGCTGCATAAGTTTTATATACAATGGTATAGAGTTGGACATTCACTATTAGCAAAGAATTGTAGCCCTAAAATCCATTGTTCCTGTATCAGGCCCTCTAGAAATATTTTTGAGGGATGTACTTGAATATTCAAAATTAAATTGAAGAATGAGATTTAAAGGGGGGCTGATAAAATCCCTTAAATTTAAGAGAGCTCTGGTTGAAACAGAATTTTCTAAGAAATGTAAGGAAAGAGTAATTCTTGCCAACAGAAACTGAGGCCCTAAAAAATAAAATTTTTTGTATAGCAATTTTTTGTATAGCATAAAAAATGATGTGGCAGCTTCAAATACACCCCACCCCACACACATTGATCCTCCTTTATGCATGAACAGAGTAACTGTTTTTATTCTGTAGATCCAAATAAGCTTTGCAAAACACAGTATCATAAAGTTAAGACGAGAGATAGCGATTGGTCTGCAATACAAAAATTTTGGCTGCCCAATGAAAACCTCTACTTTACTGGTAACATCCTTTTTTTTATAATACCTGCACACTGGAAAATGAGAGAAAATTATTCTACTAAAGGACTGAATCTGAGAAAATTTTTTCGGATTAAATACGTCCTTAAGCTTCATATGTCTTCTAAAAACTGAAACAGCATATTCATAAAGTACTTCCATCAGATTAAACAAATGTTTAATTAAACAATAAATTGGCAATCTATTTATAACCCACTTATGTCCAGAATTGCCTTCAATTATCCAACTTAATACTACCTTTCTTAATTCTAAGGGTTAGTTCCAAGTGTATATATGGTTGCATTTTTTTTTTCTTTTTACTGAGGAAAAACTAGAATAGCAGGAGGAGAAAAAAATATATACCAAAGCAAAGCAATTTTGTTTTATTCCAAAAACTTAATTGGGTAACTTACCATTTTTAATAACTGAAGATGCAAAAGGGGTGATGACTTCAGCCATATTTGGAATTTGAGGCAAGTCCATAATAGAATCTCGGAACAGAGCTAATGCCGATTATAAAACATATAATAGTAGCATCAATAATTAGATTTTGTACATCAGTTTTACCCAGGACTGTATAAGCAAAAAGCACCTAGAAACAGACAAGTTATAAAGAAACATTTCAAGTAGTGCAAAATCATTTTCTCTTAATACACTGTCAAGCATAGGTTGCCCTCCCTCAGCAATCAAAAGCATTAAATACATGATCAATTTTCATTATCAATTTTGCTATTTTTTAAATAAAGCAAATTAAATTAAAAAAAATATTGTGTATGTTATTGGGAAGTATCAAAACCTTTTTCTGTAGAGGGGGGATTTTTTCTGGGGAGAGAATTTTCCAAATGGAAAATTCTCTGTAGATTGGGAATTTTAAACAAAGATTTTTTGTTAAGGGGGGGGGGATTTTCCATTAAGGGAAGGCAAACTTCATAGCACAATTTGAAAAACAATTGGAAACTTTTTTCAACTAAAAGTATAAGGGGGGGATGTCCACTGCTCAGTTTATTGTTCTTTATGTAAGAAGTTTGACTTTTGTCCCAATTTTTTAAGAATACCTCCTAAAATACAAAAATCTGCTGGACTGAAAACAAGAAACTTATCAATCAACAATTATTTCCAGCCTTATGGAAATGAAAATTTCACAAGATCTGATAAAAACGTTTTGAGTCTGAATCTTCCACTGAATTCTATTATAGACTCTGAGAAAGCAAAGAGATACTCCTGATGCTTCCCATTTTATGAGAATCATTGATAGGCCCTATACCTTATGAACAATTGACAATCTATTTAAAACACACATTAAAACCAGGCCTAAATTAACTTTAGGGTACAGCATGGGACTACAGCCAGGTGGATGAAGACTGAGAAACAGTTGCAATGGAGGCATTTGATGTTAAATGATAAATTTTTGTTTTTTTCTAGGCATGTATCTTTTCTGTATAACAAAAAATTGCTCAATTATAGCAGGGTCTATGGTTGTCTTCTCAACATTTTGATTAAGGGCAAAAAGAACCCAAATTAATAACAAAAACAGAACCTATGACTCTATGCAGCTTTTATCAAACAATAAATATGAAAATAAACACTTGAACATAGGGAAGAGAAAGTGTATTTACACACAATTGGATAGATTGGAGGAGACTCATTGGTGGCACCTCCACAGTCCCCTGGATTGTGATAAATCTTTTTTTGGTAATTTTAATGAAATATTAGCCTGTTTAGCTGAATTATCTAATTTTTAAATGTATCATTTTGAGCTCTCTAACAGTGATTTTATTTGTTAGGGAATTTCTCTCTTTTCTTTAATAGTCTAATATTAGTTATCATCTAATTTTCAACAGCACAAAACCACTATATATTGGAAAATTGTTAGCTAGTGGATTTGGTAAATTTTGAGAAGATTCCAAAACTTAGATGGGGACAAAGTGAACACACAATTTGAGAATTTTTAATGGATCTTCTGAATATATAGCCTATATTGCTGTCATTTACAAGTCAGATTTAAATTGATTAAATGCATGTTAGAGAGACACACACAGTTGCTGACACTGCTTGACAAAAAGTAGTAAAGATACAAGCAATACCACTACATCCCTTACTTTATTCTCCTTCCTATTATAAGTCATTACCATGTTGATGCATACCCCTTCCCCCCCCCCCCCATGATCAAACAAACAGCCCTAGATCAAATATTTCTTAGTTGTCTATAATGATATGATCTATTATACGTTCAATGTTGAAACAGGTTTTTGAACACCCAGAAAATCCACTGTGTCTAAGTGATTACAGTGGACTTATTGACATTAGACATCACTTTAGGGTCCACACAAGGCTTTAAAATTACTCTTGCAGACTATATGATTATCAGGTTTTAAAATATTATGATAAAAAAGGCATTAACTTGTGCACTTATCTTTTCCCAATAACAGCAATGGAATCACATCTAAATTTACTGCAGTTTTAACTGAATTGTGTAAAAAGGCTGGTAAAATGTGACTTTACTGATTTGAAAAATAAAGTTACCTGTTTGACAGAAATAAAGTTACCTGTTTTTAATGTAAGTTGGAACTCAATTTGACACATTTCAAAACACTTGAGGAATACTTATGGCGATCCTGGTAGATTCAACATGTCTATTCTTTTTCTTTATTTCCTTGTTTCTCTTCAACTGCTTAATTTGTGTAAATGTATAAAATACTATTCAGATAGTAGAAGCAAAAAACTGAAAAAATTGCCTCAATTATAGGGACAAAATTGGATAATCATATGGAGTGTAATTGTGTGACCTAGGTCTCTATAATACAATGTGTGATATAATAGTGCGATATAGGTCTCTTTATAATGCTATCTGGAATGGCCCACTTTATCTCAGCTTTAATCGTCCAGCAAAGATTTCTTTGTTGTTCACAATCAGTCTTGTCAACATTGGGCCATTTCAAAAATAATCTACCAGTTTAATCCACTTTAAAAAAAAAGTTTTGACTATCCTTTGTCTGGAATTCTTGAAATATGCATGTCCTACTTAAGATTATTAGAAGTTTGTGACACCAAGGAGTTTAAATGTTTCATTAGCATTTTGGGTGGGATAGGAATTCCACGCTAATTAGGAGAGGGTTTCATGCTAATCAGGGATAAATGAATTAGGGTTTGCAATCAACCAAGTCAAATGCTTAAAAAATATGAACATAGAATGAGGCCAAGCAGAAGTTCCTCAGATGATGGAAAAAATCTAGCATCAAAATTGGTAAAACTATAATTAAAAAAAAATTAATGTTTTTTTCATGTGAAATACTATTACAAATAATAATAAGCATTCTCTTGTTGTTGAGAAAGTACCTGTAAATTCAACAAGTATGTTTTTTGCCATGGATTTTGGACACCAATTGCTTCTAATCTGTTTTACATGTTCAGTGAAGTTTTCAAAAGTCACCTATATATTGACAGGGCCTGATGCTGTCTGTCAAAAAATTTTGGCAAGGTTAAAACAAGATATTCTCAATAGAAATGAATCTCATAATAGAAGCCAGTATCTACATTTGAATTTGGCTGAAGGAACATTTTTAGTTGGTTTGGTATTCACTACATCAGAACAAGACTTTACAACACTTGGAACCTAGTTTTGCCAATATAATATTAGCTGCCATTTTAACTTAATTTTATCAGGAAAAAGCCAAAATGGCTACATTTTGGAGAAGATCAGATGTATTGGTGCTGATCCCAACTTTTTTTGCCAAAAAATAACCAAGTAATGACAGCTTGAACATTACATATCTAAAAAATTGTTGGGGAGCTCATTTTGTGTCAAAAACAGGAAACTGGTGATATTGAATATTCTTTTCATATCTGGGTGTATTGGATATAGTGTCCACATTTTGCATTGCAAATATAAAATGCCAAAACTTTTTACTGAGCATATTTCCAACAACTGGAACAACCTCCAAAACAAAACTGTGACTGCACCCACTAGTGCCTCCTTCAAGTCAAGACTTGACAAAGAATGGAACAACAAGCCATGGAAATATAAGTGGGACAGTCAAACCCTCTCAGCTGCCAACTAATCAGCATCACTGGGCCCAATTCACAGTGACATTCCAAATTAACATCATTTATGCAGAGCAGAACAGATCCAGTATTGACCTTATTTCACTCTCTGAAGTGTAAATTAAGGTTATTAAGATAGATGGTGTTCCAAGTCATGACTAAGCAGAGTTAGGCTATCCTGTTTTGAAGAACATTTTGACAGCAGTTCCAAAATTGCACTATCATCAATTAGACAGCTTTTCCTTAAAAACTTTTGCCAACTATGGACTGTTTTACCTTTTGAGATCCCATTAAGGGCTTAAAATGGAACTTGCCCCAGAAAAGATTCTTAATTGAGAAAGAGTATAAGAGAAGGCACTGAGCGAAGTATTCACTTTGCTCCTAGTTTAATTATGTTGTAAACTGCAAACTTACACAAATATTTTACACATCAATAATCATTTTGCATTCTGTCAATATATACCAAATCATATTATTGAGTTAGGACTAAAGTGTATATACCATTCGATGCCTTTTTTTATGCTGATTACGAATATAATAATCAGTCCTATCGAAAATTCAAATTTAAGCCATTTTTGAGCTCTTGAAAATGACAAAAAATAGGGTGTAAAAAGGCTAATATAGGGTGTAAAAATGCTTAAAACATTTGTTTTAAAACTTACTGTTTCATAATAAATCCTTATTTTTGATCCACAAGCAGTGACTTTCCATGAGTAACTTGAATAATCACAAGTATATAAGTTCATAGAATTCATTTTGCAAATATTATGTATTTTTTTCTTCCTTATAGGGTTGCCACTCAGCCGGGTTTTTTTTTTGGTGTCACTTTGAGTAGCAAAATAGTGTCAATTAGGTATAAAAAGTGTCATTTTCCAAAATTTGCCGCTCGCGCTCATATCAACAAGCTTTTTTAAATTGAAACAATACTGGCCAATCCACTTGGAATCACCCCCGTGGTTTTCCTGCATCTTTAAATTCTCCAACATGAAATTTTGGATCTAATGCCATCTATCAACTATGAAAAGGAAATTTTGATTTTACTAGTCGGTGCTGATTTCCGGCTTTGCGCAGCACTTCCACTAAAAACCTTCAGTTTTTTTTTTTCTTTGAGAAAACTGGAAAAAAGGACAGTAATACTCGTCTATATTGAGAGTTTTTCATCCAGTTTTTCATAAAAGGGACCATCTGGATTATTACAGTGCATTCAGGTGCTTGAAACTTTTCTTTACTCCAAAAATGCTAAAGAGAATGCCACGAACATATTTCGTCGCTATTGATGATCCTATGATAAACACAACTAATAGTGGTTCAGACACTAACTCTTTCAAATAATTTATTTGGCAAAAAATAGTGGAAAAACAATAAGACAGCTATATAAACTAATCTGTTTAGAACAACCTGAATAGAATAAGTTTCACGAGAACACTCGCCACTCCCAGTAAATTTTTCTTTACGAGGTCTCCGGGACTAAAGCAAAGGTACAGTCAACTAGCATTTTTTAAGTATCAACATGAAAGCACCTTTATAAAAAAAAAACAGCATTTAGAGTATCAGCGTGAAAGCACATTTACAATCAAAAAATTAGTGGGAATGAAATAACTAAAATGAGGAAGTGTGTCCAAATTCAATTTGTGTAATGATGTACATAAATTTAAGTAAGAAAAAAAGTGAAATTAGATTGTGATTTTGCTAATGATTGCATAGGATTGAAGAGAATGGAAGTTTTGGGTATCAATTTGTTTTTTAGTATGATCGTTATGTATGAATATTTATTTGTCCATTGCCAAGAGTTCAAAAGAAAAAATATGAAAATATGAATGGAAATGTTAGAGCGTATTTTTGCGTCACTGTCCCAGTCACTGAAGAGGTCACTAAATTTCTTGTGGAAACACGAGTGACCTCAGTGGATGTTTTTTCGTTGCTGAGTCGTTGTGTGATGTCACCAGTGAGCTTTTCAGTCACCGGGCTTCAAGAGCTCCAGTCACGGAAATCGATGAAAAGACGCGTAAAGTTAAGCAGTCACTGGCCCAATGACTGTTTAACATAGTAACAGCTGTTAACATAGTGGCGCGAAAATACACTCTCTCTTGCTCTTTTCTTCTTTGAATTGTAGTCAACCCTCAACTAATAGAACATAAAAATTGACTTCGGACCCACTCAAGAACTGCAAACTACTTGACTGAAATTATCGTCTATGAGCCTACAAATTATTGCAACAAAACAAAATAGTTGAACTAAACAACTGAAACCAATTGAAGGGCTTCTCCACCACATTGCAGTTAAATGTCTGTTTCTGTCCTCTTCATTGCAAAGTTTTTTCGTACCGAAGATCACTGGTGATCTTCCCCTTATCAGTGATAAGAATATAAAATTTCTAACACACAGATAGAGACAAACACGTTTACGTTTTTCACCGCACAGAAAGATTTTTGCATCCAATAATTGCCGCGCGCGAAGTTAAGATAAGAATCTTATCTGACAGAAAAAGGATATTGATACAATATTTAGTTCTTTGTGACAGTTTTCCTTCTGGTTTTTGTCTGAAAAAATTCTTTTTTGTAAAATAGTGCTACTTAGCAAAAAAAGTGTCACTTTTGCTAAAAAGTGTCCTAATAGTGTCAGGTGTCCCAAGAAGTGCCATTCAAAAAAAATAGTGTCAAAAGTGACACTAAGTGTCACTGGTTGCAACCCTGACTTCCTTAATGCCGAATGTTCATAAATGCGTTTTCGACAAAAACTTCGAAAATATTAAACCTAACCAAACCTAACCTAGCCTAACCTAACCAAACCTAATCCTTTAATATTTTTGACGGTACGTCAAAAATGCATTCTTGAACATTCGACGTCAAGGAAGAAAAAAAATACATAATATTTGCAAAATGAATGAGAAGGTTGCAAGTGGTGTTTTCCTTCCTTACCTGAAAATTGCAATGGGCGAGAGATTATTTAATAATTTATCTATAATTTCTGCTGAGTTAATCATGGCATTAGAACACCCTAAGCAAAACCAACCTTTGATTGCAAATTCAAATAATATTATCATCTATTCCGACTCTTTATCAAGCCTTGAGTTGCTGGCCTCAGCTCCTCAATATAAGTTGGACATTGACACTTATCATTGTCTCAGTATTATTGATAATCTTGCTTCAAGTGGCATAAAAATTTATTTTCAGTACATTCCTAGCCACTCTGGCATAAGTGGTAATCATCAGGTTGATGAAATAGCAAAAAATGCTAAAATATTGACCAGCCAAGTGGGAGAACAATCCCAATTAGAGATATTTACCAATGGAGGCTATCAGATATTAATTTTAATAAGATTAATCCTATCCTTTCCCCCTTTCCCAATAAGTATCTTTCTAAAATTTATCATAGAATTCGTTCTGGAACAAATAGACTAGAATCCTTGCATTCTCATATAAGCTCTCTAATTCAAGTGGTTCAATTCCCCTGTCCCCTCTTTGCAGGCATTGTAATATGAATAATGAACAATTGACCATTGCCTATTTTGAATGTAATATGCTGACGTCTTCACAACATACCTTGCTTTGTAAACTGTTAAAAATACTTCAAACACCACAAAATCTCACTATCAGCCAAGAGCCTAGCCAGCTATACCTGCAAACAGAGCACAGAAATCGATATCTATCATCTTATATTTGAACTCCTTGAGTCAAAAGATCTACTGAAAGATATCTGAGAATATCTAATAAATTTGAGACAACCAAGACAGTAGCTCTGTAGCCCACAGAGTGAAGCAAAAAGAAGAGGGCTAAATAGTACCAACTGAATAGTCCCCCTGCTGTGAATTAGAAGAAGAAGAAGAATTCTTTGAACTTATATACTTGTGATTATCCAAGTTACTCATGGAAAGTCAGTGCTTGTGGATTAAAATAAGGATTGATGAAATAGTAAGTTTAAAACAAATGTTTTAAGCCTTTTTACACCCTATATTAGCCTTTTGACACCCTATTTTTTGTCATTTTCAAGAGCTCAAAAATGGCTTGAATTTGAATTTTCGATAGGAATGAATATTATATTCGTAATCAGCATAAAAAAGACACCGAGTGGTATATTTACTTTATGCGTAAGTCAAGAATATGATTTGGTATATATTTGACCCTATTTTCCTACCCAATTTTTAATATTGAGTTCACATGAATGACCTACAAATAAAGTGAAAATACTGCTCAATTCAATTTTCATGTTTTTTCTTAAATTTAATAATTGCTTTAGCTACAAAATCAATTTTAATCTAATCTTTCTAACCTTTCCCAAATAACTTACCCATATTAGTCTATTTCCTAGGCTATACATTTACTGATTCTCAATTTTGTCAGGATTGATTTAATTTATAGGTAAACTTGTTTTAATGACGCTGACAGAGGTATGAGCCATATTTCAATATAAGAAAAAAGTATCTGTAAAAATTTAGAATTGGTACTCCTGATAAGGAGACAATTTAAGAAAACAATTCTTACTTTAAAATGTATATAATGATCCTAGTTAACATATTATCCAAGGGGAGAACCTTTATCATCAGGTCACTCCTCTTTTCTCCTTCTTTCTTCAACTTAAAAGAAAAAAATTTCAATTTTCTTCATGCTGAAATGCAATGCATAAATCTTTTGAAATTGCCGCTATAATTGTACTATAAATTGTTTTTTTTTATAGATAGTGTTCATTTCCGGCCGAGTTCAAAGGACGAGTTCCCGGCCGAGTCCGTTGATTTTGAATTGAAGCTAGGTTAGTTGTATTAATATTTTCTATTTTCGCCACTGCTCATTAAAAAAAGCGGAATTAACAATGACCGGAATGAAAGCTATCTATAAGGGTCTCTTATTATGATTCTATCTGGTCTCTAATCATGATTTTACCTGGTTGATTGCCTAACAAATTAGTCTAAATGAAACTTTGTGTGGGTTATAGGAAAGTGCTGCTGGAACTAAGGCAGTTATGCACCCTGTATGGATGAGTCACCCTTAGGGCTATGTAAAATTTTCAGCAAGATTCTGGCAAAATTTTGTAAAACTAAAAAGCTTAGATAAGGCTATAGGGGAAAGGTTACATTGGGTAAAATCCCCCAGTGCTTGGCCACCAATGCATAATCTTTGACTAAGTATCCTGATAAAAATATATTCATCCTAAACATGGAAAACAGGGAAATCTGGGACACAATATATTGGCTTTGAGTTTAGGCAGTTGGTATTGGCTAATAACTTAGATTAGGCTGGTTGGGATTTGCTGGTGACAATGTTGAAAAAAATTTGGGTTAAAACATCTTGCATATCATAAAGGAAGAAACTAATTGTTTTGGTGTTTTCTTTTAGCTTTTTTTTGATCCTTGGCCTATATTTATCTTATGGAAAGAGTGTATTTGTAGGCAAATTGCTTAATATAGGCGATTTAGAAAAAAAGCATACAAGCAACATAATTAAGTAACGCTTTTTACCTTGTCCCTAGTTCAGTTTTGAAACCTTGTAGGCTATACAATATATTTAAGCTATTATATTTCATTAGCATTAACCAAACCTGACTTCTTTTGTGGGTACCATAAAATGCACAAGTACCCAAATTCTAGAATCATCTAGAAAAGAAGATATCAAACGTTTACTACCAATAAAACAATGCAACATAATTTAATTGCAATATAATATGACCTAGAAAAACAATTACCTTGAAAACTGTAAAAATTCTATGTCACTGTTGAATCACATGAAAACAAGCAAATGTGGATGTGGATAGAGTTGGAGTAGGGCAACTCTTCTTAATTAAAAGTAAATAATCATCCAAAAACAGAAAATGTTTTCCAAACAATAATAAAAAAATATTTATAACAATGTCCTCAATGTTAGGGTATGGAAGAGTCACTTTTTTTTTAATGTTCATTTTAAATGTGGTAATTTTTGTTTGACTATTAACTCACTTCAATAGTAAAGAGTTTGGATGTGGATGGGGGTGAAGGTTTTTTATCTCGTCTTAATTAAAGCCAATAGTCATTCAAATACAGAAAATATTCCCAAGTATGTAACAACAAAATTTTCATGAAATATCATTAATGTTAAATTGTGGAAGTGCAACTTTTTATATTTTCATTATATCTAAGATATTTACATAAGTTATATTTATACAGATTTTATAATATTTTATGTATAAAATATGTTCATTTTGCATTAAACAATTCTTGTTTGATTATTGAATCATTGGAAAAATAAGTAAGCTAATAGACAGCAAAAGACAGAGCATTTTTTTTAAGGAAATATTTTTGAAAATATCATCAATGGTAATTATGAAAGTCCCACCTTTTTTCTAAAGGTTAATTTTACATTTAATAATGTTTGTGGCTATTGACTCACCTAACAATTGCATAAATCTTGATGCGGTAGGTTTGTAGCAGGACAACTCTACTTAATGAAAGCTAATAGTAAAAAAAACACACAAAGAGAAAATTCCTGAAACATAGTAACAACATATTTGTCAACATTAAATTCATAAATTTCTCTTTTTTCTATTGTTGATTTTACATTGGACAGTTTTTAAGTGATTATTATAGTATTTTATGTGACTACTATATGGATAATGTTTGTGTGGCTATTGGCTCACTTAGTAATTGTGTAAATGTGGATGCAGTTGGGGTTGAAGCAGGATAATTCTCTTTAATGAAGCTAATAGTCTACCAAACACACAAAAGAAAATTCTTGAACCATAGTAACAACATATTTGTCAATGTTAAATTCATGAATGTCACTTTTTCTATTGTTGATTTTACACAGGACAATTTTTAAGTGACTATTGTGGTGACCATTATAGTATTTTGTTTGACTACTATATAGGATAATGTTTGTGTGGCTATTGACTCACTTAGCAATTGCATAAATATGGATGCGGTTGGGGTTGAAGCGGGCATTTCTCCTTAGTCAAAGTTAATAGTTAGCCAGACAAAAAAAAAAATCCTGAAAACATATTAACAAAACATTAGTCAACATTAAATTATTAAGTTTCACTTTTTTCTAATGTTGATTTTCCACGGGATAATTTTATGTGACTTATAGGAATTATCGGACTACTATATAGGATAATGCTTATTTGGTTATTGACTCACTTAAAAATTGTGTAAATGTGGATGCAATTGGGGTTGAAGCAGGGCAACTCCCCTTAATGAAAGCTAATAGCCATCCAACCACAAAAAACAATTCCTGAAACATATTAACAAAACATTAGTCAACATTAAATTATTAAGTTTTACTTTTTTCTAATGTTGATTTTACATGGGATAATTTTTTTTGTGCGCTTACAGAGAAAGCACAAACAAGCTGACTTACCTAAAAATGGTCCAGAGCAAATATAAAACAAAAATCTTATTGCATGACTGGCCTCATTATTTAGGAGATGGTTGTGTCAGATTTTCCACACTATTTTTTGATAAATTCTTATAATGCAACTAAAATATACACCAAAACTAAATTCTAACAACACTAAGAAGCTCAAAAATTAATCAAAATCTGAACAAGATTTGGATGTTTTTCTTTCTTTTCTTTTTGCTGACAAAAGGTTTTAAATACACTAAAAAATTGGTTGCGTTGTTCAACCATCTGTTTGAGGTAATTTTTCATCTTGTTCATATTTTCTAATGAAGCTTCCTGTAATTTGGAACGTTTTTTGTCCATCTCATATTCTTCAGCATTTCAGCTAACTCATTAATTTTCTCCTTTTTATTCGTGTTTGGGGGATTTACTTGCTCTTGTAGCGATAAAAAATTTCAGTACTGAGGCAATTGTGGTAATAAAGATTTACTGCATCAATGTAATATTAGGCTTAAAAGCGGTGTACCGATCGCGCCACTCGCTGAAGGCGAGACAATAAAATATGTAGCTATATAAATGCAACCTCTTTTCCTTGAGTTATCTGGAAATCAAGTACCTCTTATATTATGTAGAAATTAGATTCCTGGGAGCACTACCTTGGAGGCATACGAACTATTTGCCTGTCGTGCGACTAGATACACACATATAAAATAAAATAAACGCAAATAGAAAAGCAATAGTTTTATTGCGACTTACATTTTAGGTGTACAGCAATGCTCACTTCAATTGACGACAAATAGGAGCAGAGATAATAATAATGACTGAATAGCAATGCCTGAGTTGCCGAAATAATTCTGGTCATAATAATAATAATCCAAAAAGCACTTTTACCATACTATAAAACATAGTTTTTTCCTGCACTCTAAGAGCTGACTCACAATTGGCCCAACTCCTGAGGCGGGGGCCGCTATTTGCAATTTTGTTCGCAAACTCACTACCTTATGCAACTCCTCGTCCAATAATCTGTTTTAAACATTTCTGATGATCCAAACGTTCACAACCGCTCTTATAATTTAAACTTCCTGAGAAACTTTGTGTCTAGCATCTTTTTTATTGCCCAAAGATCTTAGCAAAATTCAAAACCGTCTAGCGTCATTGTTTGAACTGAAGCTAAAATGCAATTTCTCTTTTTGCTGATTAAGAATTTGGACTCTTGGAAACGGTAATTGAACTCAATTAGGGGACGTTTAATTTCTCTCGGAATTATCTTTAGAAAAAGAATTTTATTTTTTTGTATTTTAAAATATATCACATTTTACTCACGTACATATTACCCTTTCCGATTATTTAATGACGTCTCGTCATTAGGACCTGCTTGCCCCTGGGCTTTTGTAATATTTGCTATTTATTAACTATTTATTCTACATCATTTTGATTGATATTCTATTATTTTGTATTTTTTATTTTGGCTTAATCAGGAGTGCTAAAAAATTTTCTCTATTGCTTTTTCTTATTTTATTATATATCTCTTTCTAAAGTTCACCTACCGGACTAAGATTATCTATGTTTGTTCTAGCCTATCTACTATGCTAAAGATTTTTTTCTTTTCTACATCAAACACTGATTACTTATATATTTCCACAAGGTTGGGGCTATTCTACCTTTACATAATATTTTTTTGAGAATTCACCTTTTACAAGTTTTTTTTTGATTTCGCTGTCTATAGGGCACACTGCTTTCTATCTACGCTACATTAAATGAATAGCAGGATAATGCTATACATAACTCTATCTGAACATCTAACACACTATATACAAGAACGATTTAAAACACATATTATATTAGGTTTACCACGTTCACTGGTAACTTTAGCACACTTTCACTGGGGATGTTTCCAACGTAACATTAATGATAGGATATTGGAATTTTTGAGTTATCGAAGTTATTATGATGTAACGTGTGTAAATTCACACCTATTTCATCACCTTCGAGTCTCTTTAGCGTACTCAATCCTTCTGTTTTAAATTATGGTCCTTCACTCCTTTCGTATTGGCAACATTTTTAAAGTACCTACAATATAGTTTCTTCATGGAACAGTTCGAGCATGATTCTGTTCACACGCCAAGCTTTCTCTAATTGTCAAACGGGAAATGATACTTCCAACTACAGGTGTGGGAATATGCTATCAGAGTTTCATTCTCACCTGCTTTTTTTATAGTTCATAAGGTACTTTGTCTTTAAGGGGTTGAACACTGGAACCGTTGGGACTTGGGACTCGATCTATTATCAACACAGCCCGGATTGGGTTGATTTTCTTCTCAGCATATCGTTCTTGGGGTACTTCAAATCGTTCTTGGGTGTACCTGGGAGTATCATTTTTTTGCATATTTTAAAGCACATAGAGAATGTAATTCTCGTATAAAGTTGTTCATTTGTGCACTTAGATTATTACAGTTCTCTTATAAAATTGTTTTGTCTGTCTTGTGTCTATTAACTTTTGCGGTGATTCCTTGGTTAGTCACAGGGGAATTGATTTTTTTGGATTTGGGAACAGGTCGACATCAAACTATAGTGACTCCTTCAACATATTGTCTTTAACTTGTGGGAGGGGTATATTGTCACTGAGGGGTTAGTCACTTGGGTAATTTTGGTTTTCTGTAATTCAATGGTTGGTTTCCAGGTCCATTTTTGAGAAATTATCTCTTAATATTTATAGAATACAGAGATATTAACTTTTGCATTTGATAGAGGTGACAGGATGGATTCCGAGAAATGGTCGAAAGGGATTCGACGCGTGAATCTGCGACACATAAATGATTTTTGGGGTCATCAAATGTCATATCTATACAGTCGTATGGCACTTGGGTCCATAATGATTATCAAGGTGATATTTATGTACTTATATCTTGTATTGTTCGATGGGGCTCTCAGGATTTATGTGATTATATAGTTCGACAATGCACTGATACTGAGATTCAAAGATAGTGTTACCTGATGCGGAATATGGTTCGTGGTCGAGGAAACAACGATCCAAGGTAACTATAATTTTCGTAAACAATCTGGGATGAAATTGCCTGGAGTCTATGGTGAGTACTCTTCGTTGGTTGAGGTATGATGAAAATAGATGCTACTAGGTTTTATCTGCACTGGACAACGCATTGTAATGATCTATTTCCAATATGTCAATCCACTCCCTGTAATGAAAATAACGAGGCAGGATCACACGATCTTTAAAACAAATAGTCATAATATATAATAAACAATACAATTAGGAGCATTTTAGGGTGAAGATTACCCTACGAGACAATATAAGAAGACACACTGATATTGCTACATAACATTGGTTTTAATAAAACGACATTATTATCATGTTGGTTTCATATACATATAATTCCCATTAGGAAATCTAAAACAGAGATGTCTTCAAATTTGTTTTGAGAAAGGAAACAACAATAAAAAGACTTATTTAATTCTTCAATACTTATTTAATTCTCCTTTAGATTTAAAACAATCCTTTAAACATAAGTTACACTACATTATTAAGTTTGAGGTCTAATTTTACAACATATTTCATGCCTGCATTGTTTACGCACGTCCGTGCTGTTTAAGAAACGCATGTTGCAGCGTCATACCACACGGTTTTACGTAAACGACACTTACAATGGGGGAACAAGACATAGCAAGGACGAGTGGAGACCTCTATACCCACTCGTTTTCTAATGTCTTCCCTTTTTCTTGGCTTAGACGTTCTCATGGGGTTCCGGGTATAACTTCTGCATTTCGGCCGTTTTTTCCCCGTGTTCTTCTCTTGGTTTTCACCTTCTAGTCTCAGGATTTTTCCGTAATTTAAAGTCAATAAGGTTCTTATGGTCAGGGAAGTCACGAATACGAAACATACGGTCAGTAGTATGTTCCACCAGAAATTGGTTGAGAATAATCCGTATCTATCATCCACGTACGTTAATCTTTGGTCTTCATTTGTAAATAGAGGAATCTGGGAGTCTAATGCTTCTATTATTTTTGTAAGCTTTAATGTCCCTTTATTTTTTTTTTATTTTGGACCATATTGAGGTTTTTATTTCCTCATTTTCTATATTGGGAATAGTGTACGACAGGTTAATGCCTTGAAACTTACTATTTTGGGACTTATTATCTTTGTTATCGTGGTAATTAAACGGCGTTCGAACAGTTGACTCTCTAGTTACAAGTCGACATCCTTGTTTTATGGTTATCGTACCCACATCTTGTAACAGTAATTCTGTTTTGTAACTTGGGTTTATTCTTTCTGTATTATTGTAACAAGACATAGTTCAAACAGTTTCTCTCGGAACAGAAAATAACCAAAGGTCATTTCTAAGATGAATGAATATTTTTTCGCTTAGTACTTTCCTATCACTGCTTCTTTCAGTTGGACTGGATACATCGTACTGAAATGGTACGGGTAGACTTTTTATTTAAAGGAAATTATTCGAATTCATTATATGCAACTTTTTAATTAGAATTTGTTTTCGGGAACTGATATATGTTGAACAGACGGTATCAGACAGTTTTGATTCATGCGAAGCCATGATATATGTTGAACAAAATTTTTTCTATAGCGTTTTTGTAATTGTATGATTTTTACTTGTGAGCTAGAAGTTTTTAAGTTATTATTCCTTTATGACGCCTAACCATTAAAATCTTTTAATCCTATACTGATTAAGTGTAATTCCATCTATCGGGTTTTTTAACCGTTCAACCAGATTGTGTCGTTATTTTCTCCTCTGTTTCTTGCGGTATTTTCTTTTTCGGTTCTGCCTGCGAAATAAAATCAAACTTTTTATATTGTTTTTTCAAAAATTCTTGCCCTTTTAATTTTTTTTCTTTCGCGTGTCCGCTGCTGAAGTCGGTTTTGATTTCCCTATTTCTTTAACTACTATTTGGTCTGATTTGCCGCACACTCTTCGGGACTGGTTCCCGATGATTTTGTATTATAAGTTTTAGAAGTTGCACCTCGCATTTTTGAGGTATCAACTCCCTTTCCTTCGTAAGTTTTCTACTCCTCTGGAAGTAGAAGGTTTAATCTCTAAGTCTTCGCTTTGAGTTTTTCAACTCGGGAGATTTGAAAGATTCTTTGAGAGCTTTGAGAGGAATCAAAAGTTTTTGCGGGGTTCCTCCATTGTTTAAATGCCATGTCTTCAGGGGGGATGGGGCATTCTTTGCACTAATGTTTCCCTCCATGAAGTCCACTGTTTAAGCTACACCTTGGACACAGTTATATCATGATATTGTCTTTGCCGGTCATCCTCCGGATTTTTATTCTTAGGCAATGTACTTTGACTTGTTTTTTTATTGGGGAAATTTACTAAATCCATAGCTTCTCGCAGAATTGTTTTAGTTGAATCTTTCGGAGGAGTTTTCTTTACAGTAATACCCGGAGTTTCTACCGCTCTGTTTCAATTCCTCCTGTAAAGACAGGGGCCTCTCTATTGGTGTTGCAGGGAAAACATATCGTCTGGAAATCTTTTGGGAGGACAAGGGGTCGAAGTTCTATCACCCCCTGGGAAAAATTAGTTTTTTGGAGATATCGTATAATCTAATTCTCCTGCACTCTCCGATGATAAACTTTTTGGACTTTTCGGCGTTAATATTCTTACTGGTATTAGGTATTTTCTCTTGGGAATAACTAGATTTTTTCATAGCTAAAAATTCTTCAAGTTTTTTTTCGTCACTATCATTCTCAAAATAGCCTGCTTGGAATTAAAGGTTTTAGTTCTGCCAATCTTGATTTAGGGGGCTCATTTTCTGCGTCTGATGAATCGGTAGAGGAGGGGACGCGGTACCCATCTTTCTGGAAATTTTGCTCTTTTTATTCGGCTAACATGTGCTTTGTAAATTCTTCCACTATCGGGTTCACCATTTCAAAATAAAATTGTTATCGTACTTTTTGACTATTCTGTACGGTCCAGAATATTTGTTGGAAAATTTTTTACCTTCCGTGTTTGCCTCGTTCTTTAGGTAGACACAATCTCCTATCTTGAAGTCTATGCTCCCCTTGACTTTGGATTGGTTTCTTAGCTCTTGGTTTATTTTACATTTTTCCAACTCTGCCTAACTATCTTATAAGTTTTCCTCATCCTATTTATGAATTCTTGTTTGTAATCCTCCGAGTTATTGTAATGCTGCCGAGATTCAATAATCTCATCATACGGGATTCTAAAATCACGACCAAAAAGTAAATAAAATGGATTGTCTTTAGTTGTTTCTGAATAAGCAGTATTGATTACGTTAGTTAAATAAGGTAAGAATTGATCCCAATCGTTCCTGTTGTCTTTTGTATAAATGCTTAATACATTCGAAAATATTTTATGCCTATTTTCTATTTTACCATTAGCTTGTGGGTGATATGGAGTTGTCACCAATTTCTCTATGTTAAGAAAACTTATTAACTCTTTTTGCTACTTTTGAAACAAAATTGCTTCCGTTGTCGCTTAAAAAACTTATTTGGAATGCCAAATTTTAAAATAATTTCGCCAACGCCTTACTTGTGGCGTAAGCTCTTTGATTTTTTAATGCTTTTTGCAAAAGTAAATTCGGAAAAATGTCTATAACTGAAAGAATACAAGTACGGCCTCTGTTGGAAACAGGCAAGCCTCCGCTGGTTCCATATAAGTCAAATGAGAAAATATCGAAGGGGTACTTTGGCTACCGGGACCCTTCTCATTGGAGGATTAGGATAAACTTGAGGTTTTTTTCTTAAGTTACACGCTTCATATGTACTTCCAAATTCTTTAGGTTTTGTTATTCCCGACGGCACGGAAAGATATTTTTTAATTTATGGAAAGTTTTTCGTTACTCTTAAGTGTATACCTATATCTGAATGAAAATATTTGAAGGCAGGTATTATTAAGTTTTGTGGTAACACATGTATTATTGAGGTTTGGTTTCTATTTGTCTCAACAGTCACGATTCTACATAGTATTTCTTCATCAAGATCATAGTAAAAAATTGTCTATCTCTTTTTTCTAAGAGATTTGAATTTATCCGGTAACGCATCGTCATTCACCAAATAATTTATAAGTGCTACACACATTTTCGTCCTTTTTTTGTTTTCGTTTTATATTTTCTAAAGACAAGGGACAATAGTTAACCTTATTTTCTTTTTACTGTGTCATTGTCTTTGTTTTTCTTACATTTATGTTTGCTCTTAGTACTGATAGCGTTAACTTCATTTTCCTCAGTTTCCGACGGCATATTTTGTGATGATCTACTCAAAAAGTCACAAGCTGCATTTAGTTTACCTTTTAAATATTCAAATTCATAATTTAGGTCTTAATTTTCATAATCCATCTAGCTGGAATTCCCGTGGGTTTTTAAATGTACGCAGGTACTGCAAGCTTTTATGGTCTGATCGTAGTATAAATTTTCTACCGATTAAATAGTGTCTAAATTTGTCCAAGTGGTGGATTATAGATAATAATTCTAAGTCTGTGGTGGAATAACTACTTTTGCCTTTTGATAAAGTTCTACTCGAATAGCATATAACTTTTTTCTATTTGTTTTTGTTTAGGTGTTCCCTCTAGAGGATTAGGGTTTTCTACCGGGATTATTGGTGAAAGAATAGCGCCAATGTCCTTTGAACTAGCATCCGTTGTGACCACAAACTGTCCGTTTTCTAAATTAGGCTGTGATAATATTGGTTCAGAAGTGAGTGCCTTTTTGAGATGTTCTAGGGAAGTTTGAGCTTCCTGGGACCATGTAACATTTTGGGAGTTCCCTTTAGTTAATTCCGTGAGGGGTTTCGCAATTTGGGCGTAATTGCGCACAAATTTTTCTGAAGTAACCAGTAAGACCTAAAGTTCCTCTTAATTCTTTTCGTAGTTCTTGGGGGTTTGAGGTTTTCAAACACATTTTATTTTGTCAGGATCTGGAGATATCTCTCCTTGTGTCACCACTACTCCTAAAAATTTAATTTTAGGTTGCAATAAATTTACGTTTTCAGGCCGGCATTTTAAGTTGCCCTGTCTGAATTTCTCGAACACCTTAGCTAATGTTATTAAGTGTTGTTCAGCGTTTTTTTCCCACGCATATGACATCATCAACAAAATGAATGATACTCTTTAATCCTCTTAACAGGTGTAATAGGGGTCTACATAGCGCGCTCGAACTTCTTTTAAAGTCCAAAAGGTACTCTTAAGTATTCATATGAACCACATTCAGCCGTTTGAAAACGTAGTTTTTTAGACATCTTTTTCGGCTATTTTCACTTGGTGGTAGCCTTGGGTAAGTTCCAACGAAGTAAAGATTTTGTTTTTTTGGGGCTTGAAATAGAGTCAAGAATTTCATCTATTCTTGGTAAAAAATTTTATCGCTAACTACTTGTTTGTTGAGGGCTCTATAATCTACTACAAGTCTAAGATCACTATTCCTTTTTGGTACCAAGATCACTGGTGCAGAATACGGACTTATACTGGGGCGTATAATTTCATTTTTTCTAATTCATGGATTTTATTTTTAACCATTCTTTGTGCTTAAACGGCACACGATATGGCTGTTTTGCTACAGTATTACCAGTCGTTAAAATTGAGTGTTCATAAAACGGTATCAGTCCGATATCATCTTCAGATGCGGAAAAATACATCTTTAAAAATCCATAGTAATTCGCATAATTTTTTCTTAAGATCTAAGTCCGTAATATGATATGGTATAAAGCATCCAGTAAGAGTTTTATAGGTGATAAAAAGCATTTATAAAAAGCACCAAAAGTGTTTAAAAGTGGAATAAAGCATCAGTAAGAGTTTTATAGGTGATAAAAAGCATTTATAAAAGCACCAAAAACGTTTACAAGTTGTATAAGGCATCAGTAAGAGTTTATAGGTGATAAAAAGCATTTATAAAAATATCAAAAACGTTTTACAAGTTGTATAAGGCATCAGTAAGAGTTATATAGGTGATAAAAAAGCATTTATAAAAGCCCCAAATGCATTTAAAAAGTGGAATAAAGCATCAATAAGAGTTTTATAGGTGATAAAAAGCATTTATTAAAGCACCACATGCGTTGTACAAGTGATATAAAGTGATAAAAGAATTTATAACAGCCCCAAAAGCAGTACAACTGGTAAAAAGCGTCATTAAGAGTTATATAGGTGATAAAAAAGCATTTATAAAAGCCCCAAAAAGCGTTTAAAAGTGGAAGAAAGCATCAGTAAGAGTTTTATAGGTGATAAAAAGCATTTACAAAAGTACCAAAAGCGTTTAAAAGTGGAATAAAGCATTAGTTTAGAGTTTATAGGTGATAAAAGCATTTATAAAAGCACCAAAAGCGTTTACAAGTTGTATAAGGCATCAGTAGAGAGTATATAGGTGATAAAAAAGCATTTATAAAAGCCCCAATGCATTTAAAAGTGGAATAAAGCATCATAAGAGTTTTATAGGTGATAAAAAGCATTTATTAAAGCACCACATGCGTGTACAGTGATATATAAGTGATAAAAGAATTTATAACAGCCCCAAAAGCAGTACAACTGTTTAAAAGCGTCATTAAGAGTTATATAGGTGATAAAAAGCATTTATAAAAGCCCAAAAAGCGTTTAAAAAGTGGAAGAAAGCATCAGTAAGAGTTTTATAGGTGATAAAAGCATTTACAAAAGTACCAAAAGCGTTTAAAAGTGGAATAAAGCATTAGTTAGAGTTTTATAGGTGATAAAAAGCATTTATAAAAGCACCAAAAGCGTTTACAAGTTGTATAAGGCATCATAAGAGTTTTATAGAGTGATAAAAAGCATTATAAAGCACCCAAAAGTGTTTAAAAGTGGAATAAAGCATCAGTAAGAGTTTATAGGGGATAAAAAGCACCAAAAAAATGTTTTACAAGTGGTTATAAAGCATCAGTAAGAGTTTACAGGTGATACAAAGCATTTATAAAAGCACCTAAGCGTTTATTTAGTAGTATAAAGGATCATTAAGAGTTTTATAGATGATAAAAGCAAGTTATAAAAGCCCAAAAGCGTTTAAAAGTGGAATAAAGCATTAGTAAGAGTTTTTATAGGTGATAAAAAGCATTTATAAAAGCACAAAAGTGTTTTACAAGTTGTAATAATGCATCAGTAAGAGTTTTATAGTGATACAAAGTATTTATAAAAGCACCAAAAGTGTTTTACAAGTTGTATATGGCATCAGTAAGAGTTTTATAGGTAATATAAAGCATTTATAAAAGCACCAAAAGCGAATACAAGTTGTATAAGGCATCAGTAAGAGTTTTATAGGTAATACAAAGCATTTATAAAAGCACCAAAAGCGTTTACAAGTTGTATAATGCATCAGTAAGAGTTTTATAGGTGATACAAAGTATTTATAAAAGCACCAAAAGTGTTTACAAGTTGTATATGGCACAGTAAGAGTTTTATAGGTAATATAAAAGCATTTATAAAAGCCCAAAAGCGAATACAAGTTGTATAAGGCATCAGTAAGAGTTTTATAGTGTAATACAAAGCATTTATAAAAGCACTAAAAGCGTTCATGAGTTGTATAAGGTATAAGTAAGAGTTTTATAGGTGATACAAAGCATTTATAAAAGCACCAAAAGCGTTTACAAGTTCGTATAAGGCATCAGTAAGAGTTTTTACGAGGTGATACAAAAAAAAAAAAAAAAGCATTTATAAAAGCACCCCAAAAGCGTTTACAAGTTGTATAAGGGCATCAGTAAGAGTTTTACAGATGATACAAACATTTATAAAAGCCCCAAAAGCGTTTTAAAGTGGAATAAGGCATCAGTAAGAGTTTTATAGGTGATAAAAAAGCATTTATAAAAGCACTAAAAGCGTTGTACAAGAGGTATAAGGCATTAGTAAGAGTTTTATGAGTAATACAAAGCATTTATAAAAGCACAAAAGCGTTTACAAGTTGTATAAGGCATCAGTAAGAGTTTTATAGGATATACAAAGCATTTGTAAAGAGCACCAAAAGCGTTTACAAGTTGTATAAGGCATCAGTAAGAGTTTTATAGGTAATACAAAGCATTTATAAAAGCACCCACAAGCGTTTACAAGTTGTATAAGGCAATCAGTAAGAGTTTTATAGGTAATACAAAGTATTTATAAAACAAATCACCAAAAGCGTTTACAAGTTGTATAAGGCATCAGTAAGAGTTTTATAGGTAATACAAAGCATTTATAAAAGCACCAAAAGCGTTTACAAGTCGTATAAGGCATCAGTAAGAGTTTTATAGGTAATACAAAGCATTTAAAAGCACCAAAAAGCGTTTACAACAAGTTGTATAAGGAATCAGTAAGAGTTTTCATAGGTGATAACAAAGCATTTATAAAAGCACCAAAAAAGCATTTACAAGTTGTATAAGGCATCAGTAAAAGTTTTTTAGGGATAAAATCCATTTATAAAAGCACCAAAAGCGTTTAAAAGTTGTATAAGGCATCAGTAAAAGTTATACAGGTGATACAAAGCATTTATAAAAAGCACCAAAAGTGTTTACAAGTCGTATAAGAAAATCGGTAAGAGTTTTTATAGTTAATACAAAGCATTTATAAAGCACCAAACAAGATCGTTACAAGTTGTATAAGGCATCAGTAAGAGTTTTTTTTTAGGTGATACAAAGCATTATATAACAAAGCACCAAAAGTGTTTTACAAAATGTATAAGGCATCAGTAAGAGTTTTATAGGTGATACAAAGCATTTATAAAAGCACCAAAAGCGTTTACAAGTTGGTATAAGGCATCAGTTAAGAGTCTTATAGGTGATACAAAGCATTTATAAAAGCACCAAAAGCGTTTACAAGTTGTATAAGGCATCAGTAAAGAGTTTTATAGGTGATACAAAGTATTTATAAAAGCACAAAAAGTGTTTACAAGTTGTATAGGCATCAGTAAGAGTTTTATAGGTAATATAAAGCATTTATAAAAGCACCAAAAGCGAATACAAGTTGTATAAGGCATCAGTAAGAGTTTTATAGGTCATACAAAGCCATTTATAAAAGCACTAAAAGCGTTCATGAGTTGTATAAGGTATAAGTAAGAGTTTTATAGGTGATTACAAAAAGCATTTTATAAAAGCACCAAAAGCGTTAACAAGTCGTATATATAAAGGCAAAAAACATCAGTAAGAGTTTTACAGGTGATACAAAGCATTTATAAAAGCACCAAAAGCGTTTAAAAGTTGTATAAGGCATCAGTAAGAGTTTCTACAGATGATACAAAACATTTATAAAAGCCCCCAAAAGCGTTTAAAAAGTGGAATAAGGCATCAGTAAGATTTTATAGGTGATAAAAAGCATTACATAAAGCACTAAAATGCGTTACAAGAGGTATAAGGCATCAGTAAGAGTTTTATAGGTAAAAACATAGCATTTATAAAAGCCACCAAAAGCGTTTACAAGTTGTATAAGGCAATCAGTAAAGAGTTTTTTATATGGACATACAAATAGCATTTGTAAAAGCACCAAAAGCGGTTTACAACGTGTATAAGAAATCAGTAAGAGTTATAGTTATACAAAAGCATTTATAAAAAGCACCAAAAGCGTTTAGCAAGTTGTATAAGGCATCAGTAAGAGTGTTATAGGTAATGCAAAGCATTTATAAAAGCACAAAAGCGGTTGCTACAAAGTTGTGTATAAGGCATCAGTAAGAGTTTTATAGTGTAATATAACAAAAGCATTTATAAAGCACCAAAAGCGTTTACAAGTTGTATAAAGGCATCAGTAAGAGTTTTTGTAGGTGATACAAAGCATTTATAAAAGCACCAAAAGCATGTTACAAGTTTGTATAAGGCATCAGTTAAAAGTTTTATAGGTGTTAAAATCCATTGTATAAAAGGCACCAAAAGCGGTTAAAAAGTTGTATAAGGCATCAGTAAGGAAGTTATACAGGTGATACAAAGCATTTATAAAAGACACCAAAAAGCGTTTACAAGTCGTATAAGACATCAGTAAGAGTTTTTATAGTTAACTTAATAAAAAGGCATTTATAAAAGCACCCAAAAAGCGTTTAATACAATTTGATAAGCATCAGTTAGAGTTTTTATAGGTGCTACAAAGCATTTATAAAAGCACCAAAACGCTGTTTAACAAGTTGTTATAAGGCATCAGTAAGAGATGTATAGGTGATAAAAAAGCAGTTTATAAAAGCACCAAAAAACGTGTTACACGTTGTCTAAAGCACAAGTAAAAAGTTTTATAGGTGATAAAAACGCATGTTTATAAAAAATATTCAAAAACGGTTTACAAAAGTTGTTATAAGGCATCAGTAAGATTTTTAGTAGGTGATAAAAAAGCATTTATAAAGCCCCAATAGCGCATTTAAAAAGTGGGAAATAAAGCATCAATAAGAGTTTTATAGGTGATAAAAAAGCATTTTTAAGCAGCCACATGCGTGTACAAAGTGATATAAAGTGATAAAAGAAGTGTATAAAAGCCCCAAAAGCATGTACAAATGTAAAATAAAAAGCATCATTAAAGAGTTAATTAACCGTGATAAAAAGCATTTCTATAAAAGCCCCAAAAGAGTTAAAAGTGGAAGAAAGCAGTCAGTAGAGGTTTATAGGTGATTAAAAAAAGCATTTATAAATTACCAAAAGCGTTCTAAAAGTGGAATATAAAGCATTTTATTTAGTCTCACAGAGTTTTATAGGTGATTTATAAAAAGCATTTATAAAAGCAGCAAAGCGTTTACAAGTTGTATAAGGCATCAGTAAGAGTTTTATAGGTGATAAAAAGAATTTATAAAAGTACAAAAAGCGTTACAGAAGTTGTATAAGGCAACAGTAATCGAGTTTTATAGGTGATAAAAAAGTATTTATTAAAAACACCAAAAGCGGTGTACAAGTTGTAAAAAGGCATCAGTAAGAGTTTTATAGAGTGATTCAAAGGCATTTATAAAAGCACCAAAAGCGTTGTTATAAAAGTGGTATAAAGTGGACTAAAAGATTTTATAAAAACACGCAAAATCGTTGTAAAAGTGGTATAAAGCATCAGTGAGAGTTTTAGTAGGTGACTACAAAGCATTTAGAAAAGCACCAAAAGCGTGTACAAGTGGTATAAGATGATGAAAAGAATTATATAAAGCCCCAAAAAAGCATGTTACACAGTGGTTTAAAAAGCATCAGTAAGAGTTATATAGTTGATATATGGAAGCATTACAAGTTGTATAAGGCATCGGTGTTAAGAGTTTTATAGGTGAATAAAAAGCATTTATAAGAGCACCAAAAAGCCTTTAAAAAGTCGGTCATTTATAAAGCATCAGTAAGATTTTTATATGGGTGAATACAAAGCATTTGTAAAAGCACCAAAAGTGTTAAAAGTGATATAAAGCATCAGTAAGATTATATAGGTAATGGAAAAGCCATTTATAAAAAGCAAAAAAAGCGTTTACAAGTGGTTATAAGGCATCAGTAAGAGTTTATAGGTCATTAAAAAGCATTAATAAAAAGCCACCAAAAGCGTTTACAAGTTGTATAAGGCATCAGTAAGAGGTTTATAGGTGATACAAAGCCATTTATAAAAGCAACAAAAGCCGTGTACAAGTGGTATAAAAGTGGATATGAAAAGAAAATGTGTGAAAGCACCAAAAAGCATGTACAAGTGGCTAAAAAAGAATCAGTAAGAGTTAAATATAGGTGATAAAAAGCATTTATAAAAACCAACAAAAGCGTTTAAAAGTGGACTAAAGCATCAGTAAGAGTTTTATAGGTGTTAAAAAAGTAGTTATAAAAGCACAAAAAGCGGTTACAAGTTGTATAATTCAATCAGTAAGAGTTTTAAAGGTGATACAAAGCATTTATAAAAGCACCAACAAGCGTGTCTGTATAATTGGTATTAAACAAATGATTAAGGGCATTTATAAAAGCACCAAAAATGTAGTGTACAAGTGGTTTTAACGCACCAGTAAGAGTTTTCATAGGTGATGCTACAGCATTTTAAGAAAGCACCAAAATGCATGGACAAGTTATATAAGGGGGGGCAATCAGTAAAAAATTTATAGGCGATACAAAGCATTTAATAAAGCACAAAAGCTGTGGGATAAATTGGTTATAAAGTGATTTAAAGTATTATAAAAGCACCAAAAGTGTTGTACAACGTGGTTTTAAAGCACCAGTACGTAAGATTTATAGGTGATTTGTGTCAAATGGCTTTATTTTTTTTTTTTTTTTTTTTTTTGTTTTGGTTTTTCTTTTATAAAAGCCACCAAAAGTCCGTGAACGAGTGGTATGATAAAGTGATTAAAAGCATTTATAAAAAGACACCAAAAAGCGATGTACAATCGTTAGTAAAGCAATCAGTGAGAGTTGTATAGGTTGATACAAAGCATTTCTGAAAGCACCAAACGCGTGGTACAAGTGGTGATTATAAAGTGATGAAATCGAATGTATGAAAAGCCCCAAAAGCATGTAACAAAGTGGTTAAAAACGCATCCAGTAAGAGTTAGTATAGGTGATTAAAAGCATTTATAAAACGCCTATCAAAAAGCGTTTAAAATGTAAGAAAGAGTCAGTAAGAGTTTTATAGTTGATTAAAAGCATTTATAAAAGCAACCAAAAGCCCGTTTGGCAAGGTTGTATAAGGCATCAGTAAAGAGTTTTATAGGTAATTATACAGCATTATAAACAAGCAACCAAAAGCGAATACAAAGTTGTATAAATGCATCAGTAAGAGTTTTAAAGGTGATACAAAAGAATTTATACAAGCACCAAAAGCAGTTACAAAGTTGTATAAGGCATCGTGAAGAGGCTTGATATGTGCTTAAAAGCATTTATAAAAGCACCAAAAGCGTTTACAAGTTGAATAAGGCTCAGTTAGAATTTTTATAGGTGATACAAAGCATTTATAAAAAGCACCCAAAAGCGTTTACAAGTTGTATAAGGCATCATTACGAGTTTTACAAGTGATTACAAAGCCATTTATAAAAGCACAAATCGCGTATTACAAGTTGTATAAGGCATCAGTAAGAGTTTTGTATAGGGGTCGATACAAAGCATTTATTATAAAAGCACCAAAAGTGTTTACAAGTTGTATAAGGCATCAGTAAGCGTTTTAAGCAGTGATAAAAAGCATTTATAAAAGCACCAAAAAGCGTTTACACAGTTGTATAGGCATCAGTTCAGCGTTTACAGGACGTTACAAAGCATTTATAAAAGCCCCAAAAAAGCGTTTAAAACGTGGAATATAAGGCATCAGTAAGAGTTTTATAGGAGATACAAAAGCATTATAAAAGCACCTAAAAGCGTTTACAAGCGGTATAAGGCATCAGTAAGAGTTTATAGGTAATACAAAGCTGTTATAAAAGCACCAAAGCGTTTTACAAGTTGTATAAAGGCATCAGTAAGAGTTGTCTAGGATATACAAAGCATTATAAAGCAGTTACAAAGGTGTATACAAGCATTTTATAGTTAAAAGCATTTATTAAACGCCCAAAAGCGTTTACAAGTAGTATAAGGCATCAGTAAGAGTTTTATAGGTGAATACAAAGCATTTATAAAAGCACCAAAAGCGTTTAAAAGTTGTATAAGGCATCAGTAAGAGTTTATTAGGTGATACAAAGCATTATAAAAGCACCAAAAGCGCTTTACAAGTTGTCTAAGGCATCAGTAGAGTTTTATAGGTGATACAAAGCATTTATAAAAGCACCAAAAGTTTACAAGTTGTATAAGGCATCAGTAAGAGCTTTAACAGATTTTATAAGCCCCAAAAAGCGTGAAAGTACAAAGCATTTTTTATAAAAGCACCAAAAGCGTTACAAGTGGTATAAGGCATCAGTAAGAGTTTTATTAGGTAATACAAAGCATTTATAAAAGCACCAAAGCGTTTTACAAGTTGATAAGGCATCAGTAAGAGTTTGATAGGATGATACAAAGCATTTATAAAAGCACCAAAAGCGTTTGACAGTGAATAAGGCAATCAGTAGAATTTTATTAGGTGATAAAAAGCGATTTAGTAAAAAAGGACAAAAGCGTTTATAAGTTGTATAAAGCATCAGTAGAGTTTACAGTGATACAAAGCATTTATAAAAGCCACCAAAAGCGTTACAAGTTGTATAAGGCTCATCAGGTAAGAGTTTACAGATGATACAAAGTCATGTATACAAGCGCCAAATAGCGTTTAAAAGTGGATAAAGCACCAGTAAGGAGTTGATAGGTGATAAAAAAGCATTATAAAAGCCACCAAAAGCGTTGCAAGTTGGATAAGGCATCAGTAAGAGTTTTATAGGTGATACGAAGCATTTATAAAAGTCACCCAAGCGTTTACAAGGGGTATAAGGCACAGTTTAAGAGTTGTATAAGGCATAACAAAGTGTTTTTAAAAGCACCAAAAGCGTTTAACGTTGTATAAGGATGAGTTAAGAGGTTTATAGGTATTATCAAAGCATTTATAAAGCACCAAAAGCGTTTACTAAGTTGTATAAGGCATCAGTAAGAGGTTTACAGGTGATAGCAAAGCATTTTATAAAAAGCACCAAAAGCAGTTTTACAAGTTGTTATAAGGCATCAGTAAGAGTTTTAAAGGTAATCCAAAGCATTTTATAAAAAAGCACCAAAAGTGTTTACAAGTTATATAAGGCATTCAGTAAGGAACTTTATAAGTGAGACAAAGCATTTATAAAAGCAACCAAAAGCGTTTTACAAGTTGTATAAGGCATCAGTTAAGCAGTTCCCTACAGGTGATACAAAGCATTTATAAAAGCACCAAAAGCGTTTACAAGTGGTGGATTAAGGCATCAGTAAGAAGTTTTATAGGTAATAAAAAGCATTTATAAAGACTAAAAGCGTTACAAGCGGTATAAGACATCAGGAAGGGTTTTATAGGTAATACAAAGCATTTTAGAAAAGCACCAAAAGCGTGTAATGGGGGACTAAGCTCCAGTAAGAGTGTTATAGGTAATCAAAAGCATTTATAAAAGCACTACAAGCGGTACACGCGGTATAAGACATCAGTAAGATTTTATAGGTAATACAAAAGCATTTATAAAAGCACCAAAAGAGTTGACCGTTGTATAAGCATCAGTAAGATCTGTATAGGTAAGACAACGCATGTATACAAAAGCACAAAGCGTGTACAACGTGGATAAGGCATCAGTAGAGTTTTATAGGAGGGGGATGGATACAAAGCATTTATAAAAGCACCAAAAGTGTTTACAAGTGTTATAGGCATCAGAAGAGTTTTACAGGTGATACCAAAGCATTTATAAAAGCACCAAAAGCGTTTACAAGTTGTATAAGGCATCAGTAAGAGTTTACAGATGATACAAAGCATTTATAAAAGCCCAAAAGGCGTTTCAAGTGAATAAGGCATCTAGTAAGAGTTTAAGCGAAAAAAAGCATTTATAAAAGGCACTAAAAAGGTTTTTCAAGCGGTATAAGGATCAGTAAGCGGTTTTCTAGTTAATACAAAGCTTTATAAAAGCACCAAAGCGTTTTACAAGTTGTAAGGCATCAGTAAGAGTTTTATAGGATATACAAAGCATTGTAACAGCACAAACGCGTTTACAATTTGTATAAGGACTCAGTAAGAGTTATAGGTAATACAAAGCATTTATAAAGCACAAAAAGCGTTTACAAGTGTAAAGGCATCAGTAAGAGTTTCAAGTGCTCCAAGCATTTATAAAAGCCCCACCGCGTTTACAAGTTGTAAATGATCGTAAGATTTTCTACGGTGATACAAAGCATTTATAAACGCACCAAAAGTGTTTACAAGTTGTATAAGGCACAGTAAGAGTTTTACAGGTGATACAAAGGCATTATAAAGCACCAAAAGCGTTTTACAGTTGTATAGGCATCAGTAAGC
>CM051269.1:994450-1064480 GCA_027921565.1 Artemia sinica | reverse complement strand
AGGTTAGTCAAAAGTCCTTTGTATTTACTCCTTTTGTTTTTAGTGCTTATTCAATAAACTGTCATCTGATAAAAATGATATTGCAATAAAAAAACATACAAATCTGAGATGCACCTTCATTGTCAAAACATGTGGAGCCCAATTCCTGAGTGCCGGATTCAAGTTTATATCGTCCTGAATAGCTGGATAAAGAACCGACAGGAACAATTTCTCATTTGGCGATGTGAAAAAGTCTTGAACGTCAAACAACTCTTCACTGTTACTCGGTAAGGGATTCTCAAGTTCTGAAAAACAAAATTTAAATAAAAGTGACACAAAACACATTCAACATTAAAACTTACTACACAAATCCCACTACTTTTCTCTTTAGAATCGATTAGCTCCCGAAAATCAATAATAACCCTAAATGGGATTAAAGAATATACTAGCTTGGCTATTTCCTATGTTTGGCAATCTTTAAGATAGTCGATTCTAATATATATATGTATACATACTTATGTATGTAAGGGCATATATATAGCATTGGGCCCGACGCGGCTACACAGCAGGCTTGTATATACTGATTATCATTGTCGCTTGTCTTCTAACCGCAGCCTTTTCTTGATGTCATGAAGTCACCATAGGTTCGATACAACCACCCTGTGAAAAATACAAATTCGTCCTTAAATTATGACCTATTTAGATCGTTTTTTGTTGCCAGAAAAGTCAATATACCAGTTTTAAGAAAAGACTAGGGGGCTGAGCCCTGACACTCTGCATGCAGTAGGCTTGTGTATATTAATTCTCGTTATAAGTAGCAAGCTCCAAATGTATCACCTTTATTTCCTGCTCTTTCCTCGGAAAAATGAAGGGCTCCAAGGGGAATAAATATAACATTGAAGGGTCCCAATGACTTGTAATTTTACACTTTCGTAGTTTATGACATCTTTTCACAGGGTTTTGCGCCACACTTTGTCGGCGTTGAAGATTATGAAGACGCTGTTGCTCTAACATAATATCTCTTTTTTTTCACTTTCATTTTTGACTTGTCTGATTTTTGCTGTCGGTTGTCTTCTAACACTACAATTCTTTGTTGTACACATCATTTTTGAACCGTTTTTGATACTCGCTTTCTCGCTGTAGCTTGTAATTCTTACTGCAGCTTATCTTCTAATCGTATGTTTCTTTGTGCTCTCTTCGGAGTATTTTTTAACCAATTTCCTTTTCTCCTCACTTCATTAATTCTTCCTGCTATTCGTTGTCGCACGTCTTATAACAACAAAATCTTTGTTCTTCACTTTTTTTTTGACTTGTTTTAGTTAGCCTATTGCTGCCACTTATCTTTTAAACAGATATTTCTTTGTTTTTTACTTTGGTTTTGACTCGTTGTAATTCTCGTTGACACAAGTATATTCTAACTGTATATATCTTTGTTCTTCATTTTCGCTTATCATTACTTAAAAAAATTTCAATACCATTTACATTATCTTCTCAAATTGGTCTTGTCACACTTGATGGTCAAGGTTGTTCTTTAGTCTTCTAGTTATTATGAAACTGCTAAAAACGCCTTTTGTAAATAAAATATTAGGAAAAATATACAGTGATTCAAATAAATATCCCTAATAGTTTACCAGAGATAATGAAACTAAAAGGAAAAAAAAACTACAAAATAAAAGGTTCAAAGAGATTCGTGTGGTAATCAGAGGACTACAAAAATGGTTTTCACTCATTAAATATAAACTTAACATTCAAATACTTCAGAAGACAGTTCAAACCATAACAGCTCATTTTCAGCCTTACTTATTTCAAACATCTCCAGCGAAGCTCTTTCAAGTGACAATTCTAGAACATTCTTAAAGCCGAATATTAATTCTACTTGTCCTGTTACTTTTTCCAATAAACTATTATGTGATATATTTGATGCCACAAAATATTAATAAAAAAAAAGTGTTGAATCATCAACACATGAAAAAATCAGCTGAAAGTAAGGGGCAACAATAAAACTTAAAACGAAGAGAAATTATTTTATATGAGAGGTGTTGCTTCTTCCTCGAAACCTTGTTCTTCAAGCTAAAGCATCTAAATACTTTTAAAAGTTCATTAATCTATTAAGTGATCATTGTGTTTCAGTAGTTGTATATTTCAGTAGTCGTGTTAGACTAAAACTCTAACTTTAGCGTAAAGAGCAGGGAATTCAGGAGGAGACAACACCCCTCATAAACGCAATTATTTCTGTTCTGTGTTTTAATGTTGCTCGTTACTTTCAGTTAAAAAACTGTTCATTAATTGTTTCATTTCATTAGTTTTTTCATTTAATTTCTGATAATTTTGCAAAAAAAATGCCGGGTAGCCCATCTCTCCCCCTTCATGGAAATTCCCCCAAGTATAATTCCTCCGTAGAAAGTTATCCTAGGGTAAAGGCACCGATGATTCAACAGTGCAATTTCGGAACAACTGTCGAAATTTTCCTTCAAAAACGGGATAGCTCTGCTTAACCGTGACTTAGAGCGCCATTTCTTGGAGCCGTCTTTATATATTCGACGGTGAAAAAACGTGGACACTATATCCGGTACACCCAGATAAGAAAAGAACATTCAATTCGGTCAGTTTCCTGTTTTTGACACGAAAGGAGCTCCCGACAATTTTTCAGGTATGTAATGTTCAAACTGTCATTACTTGGTTATTAATTGCAAGAATAAGTTGGGATAAGCGCCAATGTGTCGAGATACATCTGATCTTCTCTGAAATGTAGCCACATTAGCTTTTTCTTGATAAAACTAAATGAAAATGGCGACGGAAATTGTATTGTCGAAACTAGGTTCCAAGTGTCAAAAATTCTTGTTTGATGTAGTGGAATACCAGGCGAACTAAAAATGTTCCTTCAGCCGCATTCAAGCGTAAATATTGGCTTCTATCAAGGGATGTATTTCTTTGGTGAATATCTTGTAGTAACCTTGTCGAAATTTTGGACAGACAGCAACAGGCCCTGTCGAAATATAGGTGACTTTGTCGAAACTTCACTGAACATGTAAAACAGATCGCTTTCTGCGCAACGAGAGATTTTGATGATTATTATTTCTAAAAATATTTCAGATAAGAGAACATTTAAACAAAAAATTTTTTTAAACTTTGAAGTTTTACTTACTGACACTGGATTTTTCCATCATCTGAGGAACTGCCCCTTGGCCTCATACCATGCAGGGGTAAATTCGTGCGTAAATTGCAATGGGGTAGGGGGGGGGGGGGGCAGTTGGCCCCCAGACCTCGTTTTGCCCCCCCCCCCCCCCCCCCCCCCCCCCCCCCCCCCCCCCCCCCCCCCCCCCCCCCCCCCCCCCCCCCCCCCCCACCCCCAGACCTGATTTTGCCCCCCTCCCCCAGATTTTTTTTAGATCATACCCTTATTTATCCTTTATCCGAATAAAAAATACAAATTTTATTCAATACAAAATCTTATACAAAATGAAGCGAAGGCCTTTGTTTTGGACGAAACTAAGAATCTGCATATGAAAATACAATCCACTAAATGAAATAAACTTCTTAAATTTCTTGAAATGCACTCCCGTTTTCCTAGACCCTATCCCTTCCGAAATGCTAGTGAAACAATTTTGTTATACTAAATTGTTATACTAAATACTATTTGTATTTAATAATGTATATTAAAATTTGTTTGTACCGATTTGTGTTTTACCAAATACTACATACTTGAAACAATTTTGTTAGTTTTATTACTTCTACTTTTTGCATAGTATTTTATACATTAAATGAAGTTGAAGAAAAACAAAGAAAAAAGAATATACGTGTCAAATACACCAGGTTCCGCCCACAAGTATTCCCTAAGTATTTAGACGAGTGTCGAATTGGGTTCCGACTTGCGTCGAAAACAGGTAACTTTTTTGTTGTGTCGAATTTGTAGGTGAAAATGCTCTAATTTCGGAAAATTGGAGTTTGTACCCTTTCCAGACAAAACTTCAAACTTCTCATCAAACAGTTAGATTCCTAGATATTTTTTCTACATACTGAATCCCTTTTCAAACCGAAAGTGTTTAAATTAAGACTTCTAGAGTAGAAAAACTGGTTTTTTACAAAAGCTGTCGAATCATCTGTTTGACACCCAATACGGGTGTCGAATTGGGTTCCGACTTGCGCCGAAAACAGGTAACTTTTTGTTGTGTGTTGTCGAATTTGTAGGTGAAAAATGCTCTAATTTCGGAAAATTCGAGTTGTGTACCCTTTCCAGACAAAACTTCAAACTTCTCATCAAACAGTTAGATCTGTAGATGTTTTTCCTACATACTGAAACCCTTTTCAAACCAAAAGTCTTCAAGAGTAGTCTTTTAAATTAAGACTTCTAGAGTAGAAAAACTGGTTTTTTACAAAAAAAACTGACGAATCATCGGTGCCTTTACCCTATGTAAAATACTTTCTCCTCGCGACAAATTCCCCACAGAAAATTTCCTGCTCACGATTCTGCCTGAAAAAAACTCCTTCTGATCGTTTTTCAATTCATACCGGGAACTACTACGTGGAAAATTTTTCTCAGTTTCTCAGTTATATCTTTTTGGTTACTTAAAAAGCGTACTAAAACCATTAATTTCCTTCTAAATAAGCCTTCTCCCAATCTTCTAGGACTATTGGTTCGGCATGATCACCTTCAAAGCTCGTAGCTTTTAATGGGTAGCATTAAATTTAATGCTTCTTAAATATTTGAAACTAGCACTAAAATCCAATTCTTTAGATGTATGTATTGTTATCAAGATTCCATTTTTTAGAGTTTTTGTTACAATTGGGCCGAGTCGCTCCTTACTTATAGTTCGTTACCTCCAACTGTTTGATACAAAAAGCTTCAGCAAACCTTCCTTGGCAAGACATGCTGGTCTCAATTCCGGTGTATCTGGTTCAAGTTTACATGCTCCTGAAAAGCCAGAAAAAGAGTCAAAAGGAACAACTTCCTGTTTGGGAGAAAAATGAAAATCTGAAGCCTCAAAACCTTCCTCATTATCACCATGCAAATCATCTTGAACCTCTGAAACAAATCATAAATAAGTCTATATATATATATATATATATATATATATATATATATATATATATATATATATATATATATATAAATATTATACATATATATATATATATATATATATATATATATATATATATATATATATATATATAGATATATATATATATATATATATATATATATATATATATATATATATATATATATATATATATATATATAGATATATATATATATATATATATAGATATATATATATATATATATATATATAATATATATATATATATATATATATATATATATATATAATATATATATATATTATATATATATATATATATATATATATATATATAATATATATATATATATAATATATATATATATATATATATATATATATATATATATATATATATATATATATATATATATATATTATATATATATAGATATATATATATATATATATTTATATATATATATATATATATATATATATAATATATATATATATATATATATATATATATATATATATAGATATATATATATATATATATATATATATATATATAATATCATACATACATATATATATATATATATATATATATATATATATATATAGATATATATATATATAGATATATATATATATATATATATATATATATATATATATATATATATATATATATATATATATATATATATTATATATATATATATATATATATATATATATATATATATATGTATATATTTTATATATATATATATATATATATATATATATATATATATATATATATATATATATATATATATATATATATATATATATATATAATATATATATATATATATATATATATATATATATATATATATATATATATATATATTATATATATATACATATATATATATATATATATATATATATATATATATATATATATATATATATATATATATATATATATATATATATATATATATATATATATATATATATATATATATATATATATATATATATATATATATATATATATAGAATTAAGTCATATATATAGCGACATTAAAACTTAAAACGAACAGAAATTATTCCATATATGAAAGGGGCTGTCCCCTCCTCAACGCCTCACTCTTTACGCTAAAGTTTGAATATTTCTCAAACCTTTATTTTTTTAAACAATAAAAAAAAACTTTAGCGTAAAGAGCGTGGCGTTGAGGAGGGCACAGCCCCTTTCATATACCGGATAATTTCTGTTCGTTTTAAGTTTTAATGTCGTTCCTTACTTTCAGTAAAAAAACTTGTTTTTTTTAAAATATATTAAAAGAAAGGGTATGTTATGTTGATTCCAAATCTATAAGATTCATTAAGTTTAATGTTATCCATCAAAAGTTAGGAACCTGAAAAAATTTGCCTATTTTCAAAAAAGGGGGGAAATATCTCTGGAAAGTCAAGGAATCTTATTGAAAAGCACACCATTCGATTCAGCGTATTAGAGAAAACACTACTGTAGAGGCTTCAAGCTCCCATCTACAAAATGTGATTTTTTTTTTTGCCAGAAAAAAAAATCACGGATGCGTGTTTATTTGTGTTTTTTTTTCTGTTCTTGCAAGGGGTATTCATATCGAATCGATAGCCCTAGAAGATAAGAAGACGGCTCATTTGAAGGGAAATTAAAGTTCTAGTACCCTTTTAAATGGCTAAAAAGATCTTTGGGCAAATAACCCTCTCTCAAGCCCTTTTTTCTCCAAAGTCGTCAGATCAATATTTTGAGATAGTCATTTTGTTCAAGATAATTTAAAGGTCCAATAACTATGCCTTGGGGGATGACATGACACAGCACAGCACCTAGTGAAAGGGCTGCAAGTTATAAAATGTGTCCTTTGTTTCAATATAGTATTTGTTATCGGGAAGCATGCAGTAATTTTCCAAAGGGGAGGGAATTTCCCGCTGGGAGAATTCTCCGTGGGGAACCAAATTTCCGGTGGTGAACTTTCCAAGGTAAATTTTGCAGGAGAGAATTCACCAGATTTCCTATAGGCACGAAATTCCTTTTATTTCGAAAAACCTTGGGGCACTAGGTCAAACTATTAATTGTAACAGACGGTCAACAAAAATTGGTCCAAGCTAAATAGTAAGAGAACTTGAAAAAAAAGGAAATTTGAAAAAAAAATGCATCGAAACAATTCAGTTTTCGTAAAAATTCTAAACATATAAGATTTATTAAGTTCCAAATTAATCATGAAAATTCGTGAGTTGGAGAAAATTTGTATGATTTTATAAAAAATAGGCAACACGTCCATGAATAGCAGATGAATGCTGAGGAGAATTATAGCATTAAATTCAGAATACCCTGGTAGAGAGTTCCACACCCCTATCTACAAAATCACATTACTTTTCAGATGGGTGTTCACGAAAGAATCGATGAAACATCCAAGTCTTCATACATCTGTCTAAAAGTTGCGAATTTTCGTGTTCTTCCCAAGCAGAAAAGTCATGGATTCATATTTATCTATTTTTGGCTTCTTTGTTATCGTCTTTTTTCAGGGGTGATTGTATCAAACCAGTGGCCCTAGTAAACTGGAAAAGGGCTCATTCGGACGGTGACAGGTATAGTGCTTTTACAGCAACAAAAGAGATGGCGCGACAGCAAAGGGGCTTTTTTGCCATTTTATTACGCAAACGAACAGTTTTGGTCTGGTGAGGGACAAAATACCACTAAGTAATGAGTCTAAGAAAGATTATCGAAAGGTGAACTATTTAACTTCTTGATTGCATAGGCCGTAATGCTACACGTTGGCACGTCCAATACTAAAGATACATGTAGGCATAATCCATACAGAATAGACAGTTAATATAAAAAATCATTTTTAATCTTCATCCGACTGAGTCGATTGCTTCTAAGCTGCATAAGTTTATATACAATGGTATAGAGTTGCACATTCACTATTAGCAAAGAATTGTAGCCCTAAAATCCATTGTTCCTGTATCAGGCCCTCTAGAAATATTTTGAGGGATGTACTTGAATATTCAAAATTAAATTGAAGAATGAGATTTAAAGGGGGGCTGATAAAATCCCTTAAATTTAAGAGAGCTCTGGTTGAAACAGAATTTTCTAAGAAATGTAAGGAAAGAGTAATTCTTGCCAACAGAAACTGAGGCCCTAAAAAATAAAATTTTTTGTATAGCAATTTTTTGTATAGCATAAAAATGATGTGGCAGCTTCAAATACACCCCACCCCCACACAATTGATCCTCCTGTATGCATGAACAGAGTAACTGTTTTATTCTGTAGATCCAAATAAGCTTTGCAAAACACAGTATCATAAAGTTAAGACGAGAGATAGCGATTGGTCTGCAATACAAAAATTTTGGCTGCCCAATGAAAACCTCTACTTTACTGGTAACATCCTTTTTTTTATAATACCTGCACACTGGAAAATGAGAGAAAATTATTCTACTAAAGGGACTGAATCTGAGAAAATTTTTCGGATTAATACGTCCTTAAGCTTCATATGTCTTCTAAACTGAAACAGCATATTCATAAAGTACTTCCATCAGATTAAACAAATGTTTAATTAAACATAAATTGGCAATCTATTTATAACCCACTTATGTCCAGAATTGCCTTCAATTATCCAACTTAATACTACCTTTCTTAATTCTAAGGGTTAGTTCCAAGTGTATATATGGTTGCATTTTTTTTTTTTTTTACTGAGGAAAACTAGAATAGCAGGAGGAGAAAAAAAATATATACCAAAGCAAAGCAATTTTTGTTTTATTCCAAAAACTTAATTGGGTAACTTACCATTTTTAATAACTGAAGATGCAAAAGGAGTGATGACTTCAGCCATATTTGGAATTTGAGGCAAGTCCATAATAGAATCTCGGAACAGAGCTAATGCCGATTATAAAACATATAATAGTAGCATCAATAATTAGATTTTTGTACATCAGTTTTACCCAGGACTGTATAAGCAAAAAGCACCTAGAAACAGACAAGTTATAAAGAAACATTTCAAGTAGTGCAAAATCATTTTTCTTAATACACTGTCAAGCATAGGTTGCCCTCCCTCAGCAATCAAAAGCATTAAATACATGATCAATTTTCATTATCAATTTTGCTATTTTTTAAATAAAGCAAATTAAATTAAAAAAAATATTGTGTATGTTATTGGGAAGTATCAAAACCTTTTTCTGTAGAGGGGGGATTTTTTTTTCTGGGGGAGAGAATTTTCCACATGGAAAATTCTCTGTAGACTGGGAATTTTAAACAAAGATTTTTTGTTAAGGGGGGGGGGGGATTTTCCATTAAGGGAAGGCAAACTTCATAGCACAATTTGAAAAACAATTGGAAACTTTTTTCAACTAAAAGTATAAGGGGGGGATGTCCACTGCTCAGTTTATTGTTCTTTATGTAAGAAGTTTGACTTTTGTCCCAATTTTTTAAGAATACCTCCTAAAATACAAAATCTGCTGGACTGAAACAAGAAACTTATCAATCAACAATTATTTCCAGCCTTATGGAAATGAAAATTTCACAAGATCTGATAAAAACGTTTGAGTCTGAATCTTCCACTGAATTCTATTATAGACTCTGAGAAAGCAAAGAGATACTCCTGATGCTTCCCATTTTATGAGAATCATTGATAGGCCTATACCTTATGAACAATTGACAATCTATTTAAAACACACTTAAAACCAGGCCTAAATTAACTTTAGGGTACAGCATGGGACTACAGCCAGGTGGATGAAGACTGAGAAACAGTTGCAATGGAGGCATTTGATGTTAAATGATAAATTTTTGTTTTTTTTCTAGGCATGTATCTTTTCTGTATAACAAAAAATATCGCTCAATTATAGCAGGGTCTATGGTTGTCTTCTCAACATTTTGATTAAGGGCAAAAAGAAACCCAAATTAATAACAAAAACAGAACCTATGACTCTATGCAGCTTTTATCAAACAATAAAATATGAAAAATAAACACTTGAACATAGGGAAGAGAAAGTGTATTTACACACAATTGGATAGATTGGAGGAGACTCATTGGTGGCACCTCCACAGTCCCCTGGATTGTGATAAATCTTTTTTTTGGTAATTTTAATGAAATATATAGCCTGTTTAGCTGAATTATCTAATTTTTAAATGTATCATTTTGAGCTCTCTAACAGTGATTTTATTTGTTAGGGAATTTCTCTCTTTTCTTTAATAGTCTAATATTAGTTATCATCTAATTTTCAACAGCACAAAAACATATATTGGGAAAATTGTTAGCTAGTGGATTTGGTAAATTTTGAGAAGATTCCAAAACTTAGATGGGGACAAAGTGAACACACAATTTGAGAATTTTTAATGGATCTTCTGAATATATAGCCTATATTGCTGTCATTTACAAGTCAGATTTAAATTGATTAAATGCATGTTAGAGAGACACACACAGTTGCTGACACTGCTTGACAAAAGTAGTAAAGATACAAGCAATACCACTACATCCCTTACTTTATTCTCCTTCCTATTATAAGTCATTACCATGTTGATGCATACCCCTTCCCCCCCCCCATGATCAAACAAACAGCCCTAGATCAAATATTTCTTAGTTGTCTATAATGATATGATCTATTATACGTTCAATGTTTGAAACAGGTTTTTGAACACCCAGAAAATCCACTGTGTCTAAGTGATTACAGTGGACTTATTGACATTAGACATCACTTTAGGGTCCACACAAGGCTTTAAAATTACTCTTGCAGACTATATGATTATCAGGTTTTAAAATATTATGATAAAAAAGGCATTAACTTGTGCACTTATCTTTTCCCAATAACAGCAATGGAATCACATCTAAATTTACTGCAGTTTTAACTGAATTGTGTAAAAAGGCTGGTAAAATGTGACTTTACTGATTTGAAAAATAAAGTTACCTGTTTGACAGAAAATAAAGTTACCTGTTTTTAATGTAAGTTGGAACTCAATTTGACACATTTCAAAACACTTGAGGAATACTTATGGGCAGATCCTGGTAGATTCAACATGTCTATTCTTTTCTTTATTTCCTTGTTTCTCTTCAACTGCTTAAATTTGTGTAAATGTATAAAATACTATTCAGATAGTAGAAGCAAAAAACTGAAAAAATTGCCTCAATTATAGGGACAAAATTGGATAATCATATGGAGTGTAATTGTGTGACCTAGGTCTCTATAATACAATGTGTGATATAATAGTGCGATATAGGTCTCTTTATAATGCTATCTGGAATGGCCCACTTTATCTCAGCTTTAATCGTCCAGCAAAGATTTCTTTGTTGTTTCACAATCAGTCTTGTCAACATTTGGCCATTTCAAAGATAATCTACCAGTTTAATCCACTTTAAAAAAAAAGTTTTGACTATCCTTTGTCTGGAATTCTTGAAATATGCATGTCCTACTTAAGATTATTAGAAGTTTGTGACACCAAGGAGTTTAAAATGTTTCATTAGCATTTTGGGTGGGATAGGAATTCCACGCTAATTAGGGAGGGGTTCATGCTAATCAGGGATAAATGAATTAGGGTGTTGCAATCAACCAAGTCAAATGCTTAAAATATGAACATAGAATGAGGCCAAGCAGAAGTTCCTCAGATGATGGAAAAAATCTAGCATCAAATTGGTAAAACTATAATTAAAAAAAAATTAATGTTTTTTTCATGTGAAATACTATTACAAATAATAATAAGCATTCTCTTGTTGTTGAGAAAGTACCTGTAAATTCAACAAGTATGTTTTTGCCCATGGATTTTGGACACCAATTGCTTCTAATCTGTTTTACATGTTCAGTGAAGTTTCAAAAGTCACCTATATATTGACAGGGCCTGATGCTGTCTGTCAAAAATTTTGGCAAGGTTAAAACAAGATATTCTCAATAGAAATGAATCTCATAATAGAAGCCAGTATCTACATTTGAATTTGGCTGAAGGAACATTTTTAGTTGGTTTGGTATTCCACTACATCAGACAAGACTTTACAACACTTGGAACCTAGTTTTGCCAATATAATATTAGCTGCCATTTTAACTTAATTTTATCAGGAAAAAGCCAAAATGGCTACATTTTGGAGAAGATCAGATGTATTGGTGCTGATCCCAACTTTTTTTGCCAAAAAATAACCAAGTAATGACAGCTTGAACATTACATATCTAAAAAATTGTTGGGAGCTCATTTTGTGTCAAAAACAGGAAACTGGTGATATTGAATATTCTTTTCATATCTGGGTGTATTGGATATAGTGTCCACATTTTGCATTGCAAATATAAAACGCCAAAACTTTTTACTGAGCATATTTCCAACAACTGGAACAACCTCCAAAAAAAACTGTGACTGCACCCACTAGTGCCTCCTTCAAGTCAAGACTTGACAAAGAATGGAACAACAAGCCATGGAAATATAAGTGGGACAGTCAAACCCTCTCAGCTGCCAACTAATCAGCATCACTGGGCCCAATTCACAGTGACATTCCAAATTAACATCATTTATGCAGAGCAGAACAGATGCAGTATTGACCTTATTTCACTCTCTGAAGTGTAAATTAAGGTTATTAAGATAGATGGTGTTCCAAGTCATGACTAAGCAGAGTTAGGCTATCCTGTTTTGAAGAACATTTTTGACAGCAGTTCCAAAATTGCACTATCATCAATTAGACAGCTTTTTCTTAAAAACTTTTGCCAACTATGGACTGTTTTACCTTTTGAGATCCCATTAAGGGCTTAAAATGGAACTTGCCCCAGAAAAGATTCTTAATTGAGAAAGAGTATAAGAGAAGGCACTGAGCAAAGTAGTCACTTTGCTCCTAGTTTAATTATGTTGTAAACTGCAAACTTACACAAATATTTTACACATCAATAATCATTTGCATTAATTCCAAAATGGGTAAAATTCTACTTTAGTTACTTTTACCTATCTTGGAAAGGGGTGAGGCTAGAAAAATGAAACTTTCAGGGATGGGTCTATAGGCTAAAGTATGTCCTGGGAAGGTATTTTGAAGTACATGTCTCCTCTCCTTCTCTCTCTAGAGGATCCTGAAATTTGCCTACATGACAGGTCTATACCTATTGAAATTTTGACAAAACAACATTTTACCTTAATTTTCAGTTGTAAGATTCTTTTTCTCTGCTTTAGTTCTGGAAATGCAATTCCTGTTATTTGAGTAGTATTTTAAGCCATATCAATGTTAATTTTAAAAATTTAGGAAATGTATTTGCATATCTTTAAAACTCTATAAATGAGGATTGAGCAAAGTTTTGAAGCTGAAAACAATTTTGTTGGACTTCATTTTAAGCAGAAGATCTATATTACAAAGTTTCACTTTTATAACACACCAATTTTTAAAGGTCATCAAAGGTCAGGACCCTCTAGAGGGAGAAGGAGTGGAGGTACGTACTTCAAAATACCTTCCCGGGACATACTTTAGCCTGTAGATCTATCCCTGAAAGTTTCATTTTCCTAACCAAACTCCTTTCCAAGATAGCCAAAAGTAGCTAAAGTAGAATTTTACCCAATTTTTCTGTCAATATATACCAAATCATATTATTGAGTTAGGACTAAAGTGTATATACCATTCGATGCCTTTTTTTTATGCTGATTACGGATATAATAATCAGTCCTATCGGAAATTCAAATTTAAGCCATTTTTGAGCTCTTGAAAATGACAAAAAATAGGGTGTAAAAAGGCTAATATAGGGTGTAAAAATGCTTAAAACATTTGTTTTAAACTTACTGTTTCATAATAAATCCTTATTTTGATCCACAAGCAGTGACTTTCCATGAGTAACTTGAATAATCACAAGTATATAAGTTCATAGAATTCATTTTGCAAATATTATGTATTTTTTTCTTCCTTATAGGGTTGCCACTCAGCCGGGTTTTTTTGGTGTCACTTTGAGTAGCAAAATAGTGTCAATTAGGTATAAAAAGTGTCATTTTCCAAAAATTTGCCGCTCGCGCTCATATCAACAAGCTTTTTAAATTGAAAATACTGGCCAATCCACTTGGAATCACCCCCGTGGTTTCCTGCATCTTTAAATTCTCCAACATGAAATTTTGGATCTAATGCCATCTATCAACTATGAAAAGGAAATTTTGATTTTACTAGTCGGTGCTGATTTCCGGCTTTGCGCAGCACTTCCACTAAAAACCTTCAGTTTTTTTTTCTTTTGAGAAAACTGGAAAAAAGGACAGTAATACTCGTCTATATTGAGAGTTTTTCATAAAAGGGACCATCTGGATTATTACAGTGCATTCAGGTGCTTGAAACTTTTCTTTACTCCGAAAATGCTAAAGAGAATGCCACGAACATATTTCGTCGCTATTGATGATCCTATGATAAACACAACTAATAGTGGTTCAGACACTAACTCTTTCAAATAATTTATTAAGCAAAAAAAGTAGTGGAAAAACAATAAGACAGCTATATAAACTAATCTGTTTAGAACAACCTGAATAGAATAAGTTTCACGAGAACACTCGCCACTCCCAGTAAATTTTTCTTTACGAGGTCTCCAGGGACTAAAGCAAAGGTACAGTCAACTAGCATTTTTAAGTATCAACATGAAAGCACCTTTATAAAAAAAAAAACAGCATTTAGAGTATCAGCGTGAAAGCACATTTACAATCAAAAATTAGTGGGAATGAAATAACTAAAATGAGGAAGTGTGTCCAAATTCAATTTGTGTAATGATGTAACATAAATTTAAGTAAGAAAAAAAGTGAAATTAGATTGTGATTTTGCTAATGATTGCATAGGATTGAAGAGAATGGAAGTTTTGGTATCAATTTGTTTTTTAGTATGATCGTTATGTATGAATATTTATTTGTCCATTGCCAAGAGTTCAAAGAAAAAATATGAAAAATATGAATGGAAATGTTAGAGAGCGTATTTTTGCGTCACTGTCCCAGTCACTGAAGAGGTCACTAAATATTCTTGTGGAACACGAGTGACCTCAGTGGATGTTTTTTCGTTGCTGAGTCGTTGTGTGATGTCACCAGTGAGCTTTTCAGTCACCGGGCTTCAAGAGCTCCAGTCACGGAAATCGATGAAAAGACGCGTAAAGTTAAGCAGTCACTGGCCCAATGACTGGTTAACATAGTAACAGCTGTTAACATAGTGGCGCGAAAATACACTCTTCTTGCTCTTTTCTTCTTTGAATTGTAGTCAACCCTCAACTAATAGAACATAAAAATTGACTTCGGACCCACTCAAGAACTGCAAACTACTTGACTGAAATTATCGTCTATGAGCCTACAAATTATTGCAACAAAACAAAATAGTTGAACTAAACAACTGAAAACAATTGAAGGCTTCTCCACCACATTGCAGTTAAATGTCTGTTTCTGTCCTCTTCATTGCAAAGTTTTTCGTACCGAAGATCACTGGGTGATCTTCCCTTATCAGTGATAAGAATATAAAAATTTCTAACACACAGATAGAGACAAACACGTTTACGTTTTTCACCGCACAGAAAGATTTTTGCATCCAATAATTGCCGCGCGCGAAGTTAAGATAAGAATCTTAACTGACAGAAAAAGGATATTGATACAATATTTTAGTTCTTTGTGACAGTTTTCCTTCTGGTTTTTTGTCTGAAAAAATTCTTTTTTTGTAAAATAGTGCTACTTAGCAAAAAAAGTGTCACTTTTGCTAAAAAGTGTCCTAATAGTGTCAGGTGGGGGGTAGTCGTGTGAGTGAGTGATTGGGCGGGGGTTTTTCCCAAGAAGTGCCATTCAAAAAAAATAGTGTCAAAAGTGACACTAAAGTGTCACTGGTTGCAACCCTGACTTCCTTAACGCCGAATGTTCATAAATGCGTTTTCGACAAAACTTCGAAAATATTAAACCTAACCAAACCTAACCTAGCCTAACCTAACCAAACCTAATCCTTTAATATTTTTGACGGTACGTCAAAAACGCATTCTTGAACATTCGACGTCAAGGAAGAAAAAAAATACATAATATTTGCAAAATGAATGAGAAGGTTGCAAGTGGTGTTTTCCTTCCTTACCTGAAAATTGCAATGGGCGAGAGATTATTTAATAATTTATCTATAATTTCTGCTGAGTTAATCATGGCATTAGAACACCCTAAGCAAAACCAACCTTTGATTGCAAATTCAAATAATATTATCATCTATTCCGACTCTTTATCAAGCCTTGAGTTGCTGGCCTCAGCTCCTCAATATAAGTTGGACATTGACACTTATCATTGTCTCAGTATTATTGATAATCTTGCTTCAAGTGGCATAAAAATTTATTTTCAGTACATTCCTAGCCACTCTGGCATAAGTGGTAATCATCAGGTTGATGAAATAGCAAAAAATGCTATAAATATTGACCAGCCAAGTGGGAGAACAATCCCAATTAGAGATATTTACCAATGGAGGCTATCAGATATTAATTTTAATAAGATTAATCCTATCCTTTCCCCCTTTCCCAATAAGTATCTTTCTAAAATTTATCATAGAATTCGTTTCTGGAACAAATAGACTAGAAATCCTTGCATTCTCATATAAGCTCTCTAATTCAAGTGGTTCAATTCCCCTGTCCCCTCTTTGCAGGCATTGTAATATGAATAATGAACAATTGACCATTGCCTATTTGAATGTAATATGCTGACGTCTGCACAACATACCTTGCTTTGTAAACTGTTAAAATACTTCAAACACCACAAAATCTCACTATCAGCCAAGAGCCTAGCCAGCTATACCTGCAAACAGAGCACCAGAAATCGATATCTATCATCTTATATTTGAACTCCTTGAGTCAAAAGATCTACTGAAAGATATCTGAGAATATCTAATAAATTTTGAGACAACCAAGACAGTAGCTCTGTAGCCCACAGAGTGAAGCAAAAAGAAGAGGGCTAAATAGTACCAACTGAATAGCCCCCCTGCTGTGAATTAGAAGAAGAAGAAGAATTCTTTGAACTTATATACTTGTGATTATCCAAGTTACTCATGGAAAGTCAGTGCTTGTGGATTAAAATAAGGATTGATGAAATAGTAAGTTTAAAACAAATGTTTTAAGCCTTTTTACACCCTATATTAGCCTTTTGACACCCTATTTTTTGTCATTTTCAAGAGCTCAAAAATGGCTTGAATTTGAATTTTCGATAGGAATGAATATTATATTCGTAATCAGCATAAAAAAGACACCGAGTGGTATATTTACTTTATGCGTAAGTCAAGAATATGATTTGGTATATATTGACCCTATTTTCCTACCCAATTTTTAATATTGAGTTCACATGAATGACCTACAAATAAAGTGAAAATACTGCTCAATTCAATTTTCATGTTTTTTTCTTAAATTTAATAATTGCTTTAGCTACAAAATCAATTTTAATCTAATCTTTCTAACCTTTCCCAAATAACTTACCCATATTAGTCTATTTCCTAGGCTATACATTTACTGATTCTCAATTTTGTCAGGATTGATTTAATTTATAGGTAAACTTGTTTTAATGACGCTGACAGAGGTATGAGCCATATTTCAAATAAGAGAAAAAAGTATCTGTAAAAATTTAGAATTGGTACTCCTGATAAGGAGACAATTTAAGAAAACAATTCTTACCTTAAAATGTATATAATGATCCTAGTTAACATATTATCCAAGGGGAGAACCTTTATCATCAGGTCACTCCTCTTTTCTCCTTCTTTCTTCAACTTAAAAGAAAAAAATTTCAATTTTCTTCATGCTGAAATGCAATGCATAAATCTTTTGAAATTGCCGCTATAAATTGTACTATAAATTGTTTTTTATAGATAGTGTTCATTCCGGCCGAGTTCAAAGGACGAGTTCCCGGCCGAGTCCGTTGATTTTGAATTGAAGCTAGGTTAGGTTGTATTAATATTTTCTATTTTCGCCACTGCTCATTAAAAAAAGCGGAATTAACAATGACCGGAATGAAAGCTATCTATAAGGGTCTCTTATTATGATTCTATCTGGTCTCTAATCATGATTTTACCTGGTTGATTACCTAACAAATTAGTCTAAATGAAAAACTTTGTGTGGGTTATAGGAAAGTGCTGCTGGAACTAAGGCAGTTATGCACCCTGTATGGATGAGTCACCCTTAGGGCTATGTAAAATTTTCAGCAAGATTCTGGCAAAATTTTGTAAAACTAAAAAGCTTAGATAAGGCTATAGGGGAAAGGTTACATTGGGTAAAATCCCCCAGTGCTTGGCCACCAATGCATAATCTTTGACTAAGTATCCTGATAAAAATATATTCATCCTAAACATGGAAAACAGGGAAATCTGGGACACAATATATTGGCTTTGAGTTTAGGCAGTTGGTATTGGCTAATAACTTAGATTAGGCTGGTTGGGATTTGCTGGTGACAATGTTGAAAAAAAATTTGGGTTAAAACATCTTGCATATCATAAAGGAAGAAACTAATTGTTTTGGTGTTTTCTTTTAGCTTTTTGATCCTTGGCCTATATTTATCTTATGGAAAGAGTGTATTTGTAGGCAAATTGCTTAATATAGGCGATTTAGAAAAAGCATACAAGCAACATAATTAAGTAACGCTTTTACCTTGTCCCTAGTTCAGTTTTGAAACCTTGTAGGCTATACAATATATTTAAGCTATTATATTTCATTAGCATTAACCAAACCTGACTTCTTTTGTGGGTACCATAAAAATGCACAAGTACCCAAATTCTAGAATCATCTAGAAAAGAAGATATCAAACGTTTACTACCAATAAAACAATGCAACATAATTTAATTGCAATATAATATGACCTAGAAAAAACAATACCTTGAAAACTGTAAAAATTCTATGTCACTGTTGAATCACATGAAAACAAGCAAATGTGGATGTGGATAGAGTTGGAGTAGGGCAACTCTTCTTAATTAAAAGTAATAATCATCCAAAAACAGAAAATGTTTTCCAAAACATAATAAAAAAATATTTATAACAATGTCCTCAATGTTAGGGTATGGAAGAGTCACTTTTTTTTAAATGTTCATTTTAAATGTGGTAATTTTTGTTTGACTATTAACTCACTTCAATAGTAAAGAGTTTGGATGTGGATGGGGGTGAAGGTTTTTTATCTCGTCTTACTTAAAGCCAATAGTCATTCAAATACAGATAATATTCCCAAGTATGTAACAACAAAATTTTCATGAAATATCATTAATGTTAAATTGTGGAAGTGCAACTTTTTATATTTTCATTATATCTAAGATATTTACATAAGTTATATTTATACAGATTTTATAATATTTTATGTATAAAATATGTTCATTTTGCATTAAACAATTCTTGTTTGATTATTGAATCATTGGAAAAATAAGTAAGCTAATAGACAGCAAAAGACAGAGCATTTTTAAGGAAATATTTTTGAAAATATCATCAATGGTAAATTATGAAAGTCCCACCTTTTTTCTAAAGGTTAATTTTACATTTAATAATGTTTGTGGCTATTGACTCACCTAACAATTGCATAAATCTTGATGTGGTAGGTTTGTAGCAGGACAACTCTACTTAATGAAAGCTAATAGTAAAAAAAACACACAAAGAGAAAATTCCTGAAACATAGTAAACAACATATTTGTCAACATTAAATTCATAAATTTCTCTTTTTTCTATTGTTGATTTTACATTGGACAGTTTTTAAGTGATTATTATAGTATTTTATGTGACTACTATATGGGATAATGTTTTGTGTGGCTATTGGCTCACTTAGCAATTGTGTAAATGTGGATGCAGTTGGGGTTGAAGCAGGATAATTCTCTTTAATGAAAGCTAATAGTCTACCAAACACACAAAAAGAAAATTCTTGAACCATAGTAACAACATATTTGTCAATGTTAAATTCATAAATGTCACTTTTTCTATTGTTGATTTTACACAGGACAATTTTTAAGTGACTATTGTGGTGACCATTATAGTATTTTGTTTGACTACTATATAGGATAATGTTTGTGTGGCTATTGACTCACTTAGCAATTGCATAAATATGGATGCGGTTGGGTTGAAGCGGGCATTTCTCCTTAGTCAAAGTTAATAGTTAGCCAGACAAAAAAAAAATCCTGAAACATATTAACAAAACATTAGTCAACATTAAATTATTAAGTTTCACTTTTTTCTAATGTTGATTTTCCACGGGATAATTTTATGTGACTTATAGGAATTATCGGACTACTATATAGGATAATGCTTATTTGGTTATTGACTCACTTAAAAATTGTGTAAATGTGGATGCAATTGGGGTTGAAGCAGGGCAACTCCCCTTAATGAAAGCTAATAGCCATCCAACCACAAAAAACAATTCCTGAAACATATTAACAAAACATTAGTCAACATTAAATTATTAAAGTTTTACTTTTTTCTAATGTTGATTTTACATGGGATAATTTTTTTTGTGCGCTTACAGAGAAAGCACAAACAAGCTGACTTACCTAAAAATGGTCCACAGCAAATATAAAACAAAATCTTATTGCATGACTGGCCTCATTATTTAGGAGATGGTTGTGTCAGATTTTCCACACTATTTTTTGATAAATTCTTATAAATGCAACTAAAATATACACCAAACTAAATTCTAACAACACTAAGAAGCTCAAAAATTAATCAAAATCTGAACAAGATTTGGGATGTTTTCTTTTCTTTTCTTTTTGCTGACAAAAGGTTTTAAATACACTAAAAAATTGGTTGCGTTGTTCAACCATCTGTTTGAGGTAATTTTTCATCTTGTTCATATTTTCTAATGAAGCTTCCTGTAATTTGGAACGTTTTTTGTCCATCTCATATTCTTCAGCATTTCAGCTAACTCATTAATTTTCTCCTTTTTATTCGTGTTTGGGGATTTACTTGCTCTTGTAGCGATAAAAAATTTCAGTACTGAGGCAATTGTGGTAATAAAGATTTACTGCATCAATGTAATATTAGGCTTAAAAGCGGTGTACCGATCGCGCCACTCGCTGAAGGCGAGACAATAAAATATGTAGCTATATAAATGCAACCTCTTTTCCTTGAGTTATCTGGAAATCAAGTACCTCTTATATTATGTAGAAATTAGATTCCTGGGAGCACTACCTTGGAGGCATACGAACTATTTGCCTGTCGTGCGACTAGATACACACATATAAAATAAAATAAACGCAAATAGAAAAGCAATAGATTTATTGCGACTTACATTTTAGGTGTACAGCAATGCTCACTTCAATTGACGACAAATAGGAGCAGAGATAATAATAATGACTGAATAGCAATGCCTGAGTGCCGAAATAATTCTGGTCATAATAATAATAATCCAAAAAGCACTTTTACCATACTATAAAACATAGTTTTTTCCTGCACTCTAAGAGCTGACTCACAATTGGCCCAACTCCTGAGGCGGGGGCCGCTATTTTGCAATTTTGTTCGCAAACTCACTACCTTATGCAACTCCTCGTCCAATAATCTGTTTTAAACATTTCTGATGATCCAAACGTTCACACCGCTCTTATAATTTAAACTTCCTGAGAAACTTTGTGTCTAGCATCTTTTTTATTGCCCAAAGATCTTAGCAAAATTCAAAACCGTCTAGCGTCATTGTTTGACTGAAGCTAAAATGCAATTTCTCTTTTTGCTGATTAAAAATTTGGACTCTTGGAAACGGTAATTGAACTCAATTAGGGGACGTTTAATTTCTGTCGGAATTATCTTTAGAAAAAAGAATTTTATTTTTTTGTATTTTTAAATATATCACATTTTACTCACGGTACATTTTACCCTTCCGATTATTTAATGACGTCTCGTCATTAGGACCTGCTTGCCCCTGGGCTTTTGTAATATTTGCTATTTATTAACTATTTATTCTACATCATTTTGATTGATATTCTATTATTTTATATTTTATTTTGGCTTAATCAGGAGTGCTAAAAAATTTTCTCTATTGCTTTTTCTTATTTTATTATATATCTCTTTCTAAAGTTCACCTACCGGACTAAGATTATCTATGGTTCTAGCCTATCTACTATGCTAAAGATTTTTTTCTTTTTCTACATCAAACACTGATTACTTATATATTTCCAACAAGGTTGGGGCTATTCTACCTTTACATAATATTTTTTTGAGAATTCACCTTTTACAAGTTTTTTTTTGATTTCGCTGTCTATAGGGCACACTGCTTTCTATCTACGCTACATTAAATGAATAGCAGGATAATGCTATACATAACTCTATCTGAACATCTAACACTATATACAAGAACGATTTAAAACACATTATATTAGGTTTACCACGTTCACTGGTAACTTTAGCACACTTTCACTGGGGATGTTTCCAACGTAACATTAATGATAGGATATTGGAATTTTTGAGTTATCGAAGTTATTATGATGTAACGTATGTAAATTCACACCTATTTCATCACCTTCGAGTCTCTTTAGCGTACTCAATCCTTCTGTTTTAAATTATGGTCCTTCACTCCTTTCGTATTGGCAACATTTTTAAAGTACCTACAATATAGTTTCTTCATGGAACAGTTCGAGCATGATTCTGTTCACACGCCAAGCTTTCTCTAATTGTCAAACGGGAAATGATACTTCCAACTACAGGTGTGGGAATATGCTATCAGAGTTCATTCTCACCTGCTTTTTTTATAGTTCATAAGGTACTTTGTCTTTAAGGGGTTGAACACTGGAACCGTTGGGACTTGGGACTCGATCTATTATCAACACAGCCCGGATTGGGTTGATTTTCTTCTCAGCATATCGTTCTTGGGGTACTTCAAATCGTTCTTGGTGTACCTGGGAGTATCATTTTTTTGCATATTTTAAAGCACATAGAGAATGTAATTCTCGTATAAAGTTGTTCATTTGTGCACTTAGATATTACAGTTCTCTTATAAAATTGTTTTGTCTGTCTTGTGTCTATTAACTTTTGCGGTGATTCCTTGGTTAGTCACAGGGGAATTGATTTTTTGGATTTGGAACAGGTCGACATCAAACTATAGTGACTCCTTCAACATATTGTCTTTAACTTGTGGGAGGGGTATATTGTCACTGAGGGGTTAGTCACTTGGGTTAATTTTGGTTTCTGTAATTCAATGGTTGGTTTCCAGGTCCATTTTTGAGAAATTATCTCTTAATATTTATAGAATAACAGAGATATTAACTTTTTGCATTTGATAGAGGTGACAGGATGGATTCCGAGAAATGGTCGAAAGGGATTTGACGCGTGAATCTGCGACACATAAATGATTTTTGGGGTCATCAAATGTCATATCTATACAGTCGTATGGCACTTGGGTCCATAATGATTATCAAGGGTGATATTTATGTACTTATATCTTGTATTGTTCGATGGGGCTCTCAGGATTTATGTGATTATATAGTTCGACAATGCACTGATACTGAGATTCAAAGATAGTGTTACCTGAAGCGGAATATGGTTCGTGGTCGAGGAAACAACGATCCAAGGTAACTATAATTTTCGTAAACAATCTGGGATGAAAATTGCCTGGAGTCTATGGTGAGTACTCTTCGTTGGTTGAGGTATGATGAAAATAGATGCTACTAGGTTTTATCTGCACTGGACAACGCATTGTAATGATCTATTTCCAATATGTCAATCCACTCCCTGTAATGAAAATAACAAGGCAGGATCACACGATCTTTAAAACAAATAGTCATAATATATAATAAACAATACAATTAGGAGCATTTTAGGGTGAAGATTACCCTACGAGACAATATAAGAAGATACACTGATATTGCTACATAACATTGGTTTTAATAAAACGACATTATTATCATGTTGGTTTTCATATACATATAATTCCCATTAGGAAATCTAAAACAGAGATGTCTTCAAATTTGTTTTGAGAAAGGAAACAACAATAAAAGACTTATTTAATTCTTCAATACTTATTTAATTCTCCTTTAGATTTAAAACAATCCTTTAAACATAAGTTACACTACATTATTAAGTTTGAGGTCTAATTTTACAACATATTTCATGCCTGCATTGTTTACGCACGTCCGTGCTGTTTAAGAAACGCATGTTGCAGCGTCATAACCACACGGTTTTACGTAAACGACACTTACAATGGGGGAACAAGACATAGCAAGGACGAGTGGAGACCTCTATACCCACTCGTTTTCTAATGTCTTCCCTTTTTCTTGGCTTAGACGTTCTCATGGGGTTCCGGGTATAACTTCTGCATTTCGGCCGTTTTCCCGTGTTCTTCTCTTGGTTTTTCACCTTCTTAGTCTCAGGATTTTTCCGTAATTTAAAGTCAATAAGGTTCTTATGGTCAGGGAAGTCGCGAATACGAAACATACGGTCAGTAGTATGTTCCACCAGAAATTGGTTGAGAATAATCCGTATCTATCATCCACGTACGTTAATCTTTGGTCTTCATTTGTAAATAGAGGAATCTGGGAGTCTAATGCTTCTATATTTTTGTAAGCTTTAATGTCCCTTTATTTTTTTTTATTTTGGACCATATTGAGGTTTTCATTTCCTCATTTTCTATATTGGGAATAGTGTACGACAGGTTAAATGCCTTGAAACTTACTATTTTGGGACTTATTATCTTTGTTATCGTGGTAATTAACGGCGTTCGAACAGTTGACTCTCTAGTTACAAGTCGACATCCTTGTTTTATGGTTATCGTACCCACATCTTGTAACAGTAATTCTGTTTTGTAACTTGGGTTTATTCTTTCTGTATTATTGTAACAAGACATAGTTCAAACAGTTTCTCTCGGAACAGAAAATAACCAAAGGTCATTTCTAAGATGAATGAATATTTTTCGCTTAGTACTTCCTATCACTGCTTCTTTCAGTTGGACTGGATACATCGTACTGAAATGGTACGGGTAGACTTTTTATATTAAAGGAAATTATTCGAATTCATTATATGCAACTTTTTAATTAGAATTTGTTTTCGGGAACTGATATATGTTGAACAGACGGTATCAGACAGTTTTGATTCATGCGAAGCCATGATATATGTTGAACAAAATTTTTCTATAGCGTTTTTGTAATTGTATGATTTTTACTTGTGAGCTAGAAGTTTTTAAGTTATTATTCCTTTATGACGCCTAACCATTAAAATCTTTTAATCCTATACTGATTAAGTGTAATTCCATCTATCGGGTTTTTTAACCGTTCAACCAGATTGTGTCGTTATTTTCTCCTCTGTTTCTTGCGGTATTTTCTTTTTCGGTTCTGCCTGCGAAATAAAATCAAATTTTTTATATTGTTTTTTCAAAAATTCTTGCCCTTTTAATTTTTTTTTCTTTCGCGTGTCCGGCTGCTGAAGTCGGTTTTGATTTCCCTATTTCTTTAACTACTATTTGGTCTGATTCGCCGCACACTCTTCGGGACTGGTTCCCGATGATTTTGTATTATAAGTTTTAGAAGTTGCACCTCGCATTTTTGAGGTATCAACTCCCTTTCCTTCGTAAGTTTCTACTCCTCTGGAAGTAGAAGGTTTAATCTCTAAGTCTTCGCTTTGAGTTTTCAACTCGGGAGATTTGAAAGATTCTTGAGAGCTTTGAGAGGAATCAAAAGTTTTTGCGGGGTTCCTCCATTGTTTAAATGCCATGTCTTCAGGGGGATGGGGCATTCTTTGCACTAATGTTTCCCTCCATGAAGTCCACTGTTTAAGCTACACCTTGGACACAGTTATATCATGATATTGTCTTTGCCGGTCATCCTCCGGATTTTTATTCTTAGGCAATGTACTTTGACTTGTTTTTATTGGGAAATTTACTAAATCCATAGCTTCTCGCAGAATTGTTTTAGTTGAATCTTTCGGAGGAGTTTTCTTTACAGTAATACCCGGAGTTTCTACCGCTCTGTTCAATTCCTCCTGTAAAGACAGGGGCCTCTCTATTGGTGTTGCAGGGGAAACCATATCGTCTGGAAATCTTTTGGGAGGACAAGGGGTCGAAGTTCTATCAGGGAAAAATTAGTTTTTTGGAGATATCGTATAATCTAATTCTCCTGCACTCTCCGATGATGAACTTTTTGGACTTTTCGGCGTTAATATTCTTACTGGTATTAGGTATTTTCTCTTGGGAATAACTAGATTTTTCATAGCTAAAAATTCTTCAAGGTTTTTTTCGTCACTATCATTCTCAAAATAGCCTTGCTTGGAATTAAAGGGTTTTAGTTCTGCCAATCTTGATTTAGGGGGCTCATTTTCTGCGTCTGATGAATCGGTAGAGGAGGGACGCGGTACCCATCTTTCTGGAAATTTTGCTCTTTTTATTCGGCTAACATGTGCTTTGTAAATTCTTCCACTATCGGGGTTCACCATTTCAAAATTAAAATTGTTATCGTACTTTTTGACTATTCTGTACGGTCCAGAATATTTGTTGGAAAATTTTTTACCTTCCGTGTTTTGCCTCGTTCTTTAGGTAGACACAATCTCCTATCTTGAAGTCTATGCTCCCCTTCACTTTGGATTGGTTTCTTAGCTCTTGGTTTATTTTACATTTTTCCAACTCTTGCCTAACTATCTTATAAGTTTTCCTCATCCTATTTATGAATTCTTGTTTGTAATCCTCCGAGTTATTGTAATGCTGCCGAGATCCAATAATCTCATCATACGGGATTCTAAAATCACGACCAAAAAGTAAATAAAATGGATTGTCTTTAGTTGTTTCTGAATAAGCAGTATTGATTACGTTAGTTAAATAAGGTAAGAATTGATCCCAATCGTTCCTGTTGTCTTTTGTATAAATGCTTAATACATTCGAAAATATTTTATGCCTATTTTCTATTTTACCATTAGCTTGTGGGTGATACGGAGTTGTCACCAATTTCTCTATGTTAAGAAAACTTATTAACTCTTTTGCTACTTTTGAAACAAAATTGCTTCCGTTGTCGCTTAAAACCTTATTTGGAATGCCAAATTTTAAAAATAATTTCGCCAACGCCTTACTTGTGGCGTAAGCTCTTTGATTTTTTAATGCTTTTGCAAAAGTAAATTCGGAAAAATGGTCTATAACTGAAAGAATACAAGTACGGCCTCTGTTGGAAACAGGCAAGCCTCCGCTGGTTCCATATAAGTCAAATGAGAAAATATCGAAGGGGTACTTTGCTACCGGGACCCTTCTCATTGGAGGATTAGGATAAACTTGGGGTTTTTTTCTTAAGTTACACGCTTCATATGTACTTCCAAATTCTTTAGGTTTTGTTATTCCCGACGGCACGGAAAGATATTTTTTAATTTATGGAAAGTTTTCGTTACTCTTAAGTGTATACCTATATCTGAATGAAAATATTTGAAGGCAGGTATTATTAAGTTTTGTGGTAACACATGTATTATTGAGGTTTGGTTTCTATTTGTCTCAACAGTCACGATTCTACATAGTATTTCTTCATCAAGATCATAGTAAAAATTGTCTATCTCTTTTCTAAGAGTTTTGAATTTATCCGGTAACGCATCGTCATTCACCAAATAATTTATAAGTGCTACACACATTTCGTCCTTTTTTTTGTTTTTCGTTTTATATTTTCTAAAGACAAGGGACAATAGTTAACCTTATTTTCTTTTACTGTGTCATTGTCTTTGTTTTTCTTACATTTATGTTTGCTCTTAGTACTGATAGCGTTAACTTCATTTTCCTCAGTTTCCGACGGCATATTTTGTGATGATCTACTCAAAAAGTCACAAGCTGCATTTAGTTTACCTTTTAAATATTCAAATTCATAATTTAGGTCTTAATTTTCATAATCCATCTAGCTAGAATTCCCGTGGGGTTTTTAAATGTACGCAGGTACTGCAAGCTTTTATGGTCGATCGTAGTATAAATTTTTCTACCGATTAAATAGTGTCTAAGTTTGTCCAAGTGGTGGATTATAGATAATAATTCTAAGTCTGTGGTGGAATAACTACTTTCGCCTTTTGATAAAGTTCTACTCGAATAGCATATAACTTTTTCTATTTGTTTTTGTTTAGGTGTTCCCTCTCTAGAGGATTAGGGTTTTCTACCGGGATTATTGGTGAAAGAATAGCGCCAATGTCCTTTGAACTAGCATCCGTTGTGACCACAAACTGTCCGTTTTCTAAATTAGGCTGTGATAATATTGGTTCAGAAGTGAGTGCCTTTTTGAGATGTTCTAGGGAAGTTTGAGCTTCCTGGGACCATGTAACATTTTGGGAGTTCCCTTTAGTTAATTCCGTGAGGGGTTTCGCAATTTGGGCGTAATTGCGCACAAATTTTCTGAAGTAACCAGTAAGACCTAAAGTTCCTCTTAATTCTTTCGTAGTTCTTGGGGGTTTGAGGTTTTCAACACATTTTATTTTGTCAGGATCTGGAGATATCTCTCCTTGTGTCACCACTACTCCTAAAAATTTAATTTTAGGTTGCAATAAATTTACGTTTTCAGGCCGGCATTTTAAGTTGCCCTGTCTGAATTTCTCGAACACCTTAGCTAATGTTATTAAGTGTTGTTCAGCGTTTTTTTCCCACGCATATGACATCATCAACAAAATGAATGATACTCTTTAATCCTCTTAACAGGTGTAATAGGGGTCTACATAGCGCGCTCGAACTTCTTTTAAGTCCAAAAGGTACTCTTAAGTATTCATATGAACCACATTCAGCCGTTGAAAACGTAGTTTTTTAGACATCTTTTTCGGCTATTTTCACTTAGTGGTAGCCTTGGTAAGTTCCAACGAAGTAAAGATTTTGTTTTTGCTTGAAATAGAGTCAAGAATTTCATCTATTCTTGGTAAAAAAATTTATCGCTAACTACTTGTTTGTTGAGGGCTCTATAATCTACTACAAGTCTAAGATCACTATTCCTTTTTGGTACCAAGATCACTGGTGCAGAATACGGACTTATACTGGGGCGTATAATTTCATTTTTTTCTAATTCATGGATTTTATTTTTTAACCATTCTTTGTGCTTATACGGCACACGATATGGCTGTTTTGCTACAGTATTACCAGTCGTTAAAATTGAGTGTTCATAAAACGGTATCAGTCCGATATCATCTTCAGATGCGGAAAATACATCTTTAAAAATCCATAGTAATTCGCATAATTTTTTCTTAAGATCTAAGTCCGTAATATGATATGGTATAAAGCATCAGTAAGAGTTTTATAGGTGATAAAAAGCATTTATAAAAGCACCAAAAGTGTTTAAAAGTGGAATAAAGCATCAGTAAGAGTTTTAAAAAGCATTTATAAAAGCACCAAAAACGTTTACAAGTTGTATAAGGCATCAGTAAGAGTTTTATAGGTGATAAAAAGCATTTATAAAAATATCAAAAACGTTTACAAGTTGTATAAGGCATCAGTAAGAGTTATATAGGTGATAAAAAAGCATTTATAAAAGCCCCAAATGCATTTAAAAGTGGAATAAAGCATCAATAAGAGTTTTATAGGTGATAAAAAGCATTTATTAAAGCACCACATGCGTGTACAAGTGATATAAAGTGATAAAAGAATTTATAACAGCCCCAAAAGCATGTACAACTGGTAAAAAGCGTCATTAAGAGTTATATAGGTGATAAAAAGCATTTATAAAAGCCCCAAAAGCGTTTAAAAGTGGAAGAAAGCATCAGTAAGAGTTTTATAGGTGATAAAAGCATTTACAAAAGTACCAAAAGCGTTTAAAAGTGGAATAAAGCATTAGTTAGAGTTTTATAGGTGATAAAAAGCATTTATAAAAGCACCAAAAGCGTTTACAAGTTGTATAAGGCATCAGTAAGAGTTTTATAGGTGATAAAAAGCATTTATAAAAGCACCAAAAGTGTTTAAAAGTGGAATAAAGCATCAGTAAGAGTTTTATAGGGGATAAAAAGCATTTATAAAAGCACCAAAAATGTTTACAAGTGGTATAAAGCATCAGTAAGAGTTTACAGGTGATACAAAGCATTTATAAAAGCACCTAAAGCGTTTATTAGTAGTATAAAGGATCATTAAGAGTTTTATAGCTGATAAAAAGCATTTATAAAAGCCCCAAAAGCGTTTAAAAGTGGAATAAAGCATTAGTAATAGTTTTATAGGTGATAAAAAGCATTTATAAAAGCACCAAAAGCGTTTACAAGTTGTATAATGCATCAGTAAGAGTTTTATAGGTGATACAAAGTATTTATAAAAGCACCAAAAGTGTTTACAAGTTGTATATGGCATCAGTAAGAGTTTTATAGGTAATATAAAGCATTTATAAAAGCACCAAAAGCGAATACAAGTTGTATAAGGCATCAGTAAGAGTTTTATAGGTAATACAAAGCATTTATAAAAGCACCAAAAGCGTTTACAAGTTGTATAATGCATCAGTAAGAGTTTTATAGGTGATACAAAGTATTTATAAAAGCACCAAAAGTGTTTACAAGTTGTATATGGCATCAGTAAGAGTTTTATAGGTAATATAAAGCATTTATAAAAGCACCAAAAGCGAATACAAGTTGTATAAGGCATCAGTAAGAGTTTTATAGGTAATACAAAGCATTTATAAAAGCACTAAAAGCGTTCATGAGTTGTATAAGGTATAAGTAAGAGTTTTATAGGTGATACAAAGCATTTATAAAAGCACCAAAAGCGTTTACAAGTCGTATAAGGCATCAGTAAGAGTTTTACAGGTGATACAAAGCATTTATAAAAGCACCAAAAGCGTTTACAAGTTGTATAAGGCATCAGTAAGAGTTTTACAGATGATACAAACATTTATAAAAGCCCCAAAAGCGTTTAAAAGTGGAATAAGGCATCAGTAAGAGTTTTATAGGTGATAAAAAGCATTTATAAAAGCACTAAAAGCGTTTACAAGAGGTATAGGCATTAGTAAGAGTTTTATAGGTAATACAAAGCATTTATAAAAGCACCAAAAGCGTTTACAAGTTGTATAAGGCATCAGTAAGAGTTTTATAGGATATACAAAGCATTTGTAAAAGCACCAAAGCGTTTACAAGTTGTATAAGGCATCAGTAAGAGTTTTATAGGTAATACAAAGCATTTATAAAAGCACCAAAAGCGTTTACAAGTTGTATAAGGCATCAGTAAGAGTTTTATAGGTAATACAAAGTATTTATAAAAGCACCAAAAGCGTTTAAAAGTTGTATAAGGCATCAGTAAAAGTTATACAGGTGATACAAAGCATTTATAAAAGCACCAAAAGTGTTTACAAGTCGTATAAGAAATCGGTAAAGAGTTTTATAGTTAATACAAAGCATTTATAAAAGCACCAAAAGCGTTTAGAAGTTGTATAAGGCATCAGTAAGAGTTTTTTAGGTGATACAAAGCATTTATAAAAGCACCAAAAGTGTTTACAAAATGTATAAGGCATCAGTAAGAGTTTTATAGGTGATACAAAGCATTTATAAAAGCACCAAAAGCGTTTACAAGTTGTATAAGGCATCAGTAAGAGTCTTATAGGTGATACAAAGCATTTATAAAAGCACCAAAAGCGTTTTACAAGTTGTATAAGGCATCAGTAAGAGTTTTATAGGTGATACAAAGTATTTATAAAAGCACCAAAAGTGTTTTACAAGTTGTATAAGGCATCAGTAAGAGTTTTATAGGTAATATAAAGCATTTATAAAAGCACCAAAAGCGAATACAAGTTGTATAAGGCATCAGTAAGAGTTTTATAGGTAATACAAAGCATTTATAAAAGCACTAAAAGCGTTCATGAGTTGTATAAGGTATAAGTAAGAGTTTTATAGGTGATACAAAGCATTTATAAAAGCACCAAAAGCGTTTACAAGTCGTATAAGGCATCAGTAAGAGTTTTACAGGTGATATAAAGCATTTATAAAAGCACCAAAAGCGTTTAAAAGTTGTATAAGGCATCAGTAAGAGTTTTACAGATGATACAAACATTTATAAAAGCCCCAAAAGCGTTTAAAAGTGGAATAAGGCATCAGTAAGAGTTTTATAGGTGATAAAAAGCATTTATAAAAGCACTAAAAGCGTTTACAAGAGGTATAAGGCATCAGTAAGAGTTTTATAGGTAAAACATAGCATTTATAAAAGCACCAAAAGCGTTTACAAGTTGTATAAGGCATCAGTAAGAGTTTTATAGGACATACAAAGCATTTGTAAAAGCACCAAAAGCGTTTACAAGTTGTATAAGAAATCAGTAAGAGTTTTATAGGTAATACAAAGCATTTATAAAAGCACCAAAAGCGTTTACAAGTTGTATAAGGCATCAGTAAGAGTTTTATAGGTAATGCAAAGCATTTATAAAAGCACAAAAGCGTTTACAAGTTGTATAAGGCATCAGTAAGAGTTTTATAGGTAATACAAAGCATTTATAAAAGCACCAAAAGCGTTTACAAGTTGTATAAGGCATCAGTAAGAGTTTTGTAGGTGATACAAAGCATTTATAAAAGCACCAAAAGCATTTAGAAGTTGTATAAGGCATCAGTAAAAGTTTTATAGGTGATAAAATCCATTTATAAAAGCACCAAAAGCGTTTAAAAGTTGTATAAGGCATCAGTAAGAGTTATACAGGTGATACAAAGCATTTATAAAAGCACCAAAACCAAGCGTTTACAAGTCGTATAAAGAAATCAGTAAGAGTTTTATAGTTAATACAAAGCATTTATAAAAGCACCAAAAGCGTTTACAAAATTTATAAGGCATCAGTAAGAGTTTTATAGGTGATACAAAGCATTTATAAAAGCACCAAAAGCGTTTACAAGTTGTATAAGGCATCAGTAAGAGATTTATAGGTGATAAAAAGCATTTATAAAAGCACCAAAAACGTTTACAAGTGTATATAAGGCACAAGTAAAAGTTTTTATAGGTGATAAAAAGCATTTATAAAAATATCAAAAAACGTTTACAAGTTGTATAAGGCATCAGTAAGAGTTTTATAGGTGATAAAAAGCATTTATTAAAGCACAACATGCGTGTACAAGTGATATAAAGTGATAAAAGAATTTATAAAAGCCCCAAAAGCATGTACAACTGGTAAAAAGCATCATTAAGAGTTATATACGTGATAAAAAGCATTTATAAAAGCCCCAAAAGCGTTTAAAAGTGGAAGAAAGCATCAGAAAGAGTTTATAGGTGATAAAAAGCATTTATAAATTACCAAAAGCGTTTAAAAGTGGAATAAAGCATTAGTAAGAAATTTATAGGTGATAAAAAGCATTTATAAAAGCACCAAAAGCGTTTACAAGTTATATAAGGCATCAGTAAGAGTTTTTATAGGTGATAAAAAGCATTTATAAAAGTACCAAAAGCGTTTACAAGTTGTATAAGGCAACAGTAAGAGTTTTATAGGTGATAAAAAGTATTTATAAAAACACCAAAAGCGTGTACAAGTTGTAAAAGGCATCAGTAAGAGTTTTATAGGTGATACAAAGCATTTATATAAAAGCACCAAAAGCGTGTAAAAGTGGTATAAAAGTGACTAAAAGATTTTATAAAAGCACCAAAATCGTGTAAAAGTGGTATAAAGCATCAGTGAGAGTTTTATAGGTGATACAAAGCATTTATAAAAGCACCAAAAGCGTGTACAAGTGGTATAATAAGATGATGAAAAGAATTTATAAAAGCCCCAAAAGCATGTACAAGTGGTAAAAAGCATCAGTAAGAGTTATATAGGTGATATATGGAAGCATTTACAAGTTGTATAAGGCATCGGTAAGAGTTTTATAGGTGATAAAAAAGCATTTATAAGAGCACCAAAAGCCTTTAAAAGTGGTATAAAGCATCAGTAAGATTTTTATAGGTGATACAAAGCATTTAAAAGCACCAAAAGTGTTTAAAAGTGATATAAAGCATCAGTAAGAGTTATATAGGTAATGAAAAGCATTTATAAAAGCACCAAAAGCGTTTACAAGTTGTATAAGGCATCAGTAAGAGTTTTATAGGTCATAAAAAGCATTAATAAAAGCACCAAAGCGTTTACAAGTTGTATAAGGCATCAGTAAGAGTTTTATAGGTGATACAAAGCATTTATAAAAGCACCAAAAGCGTGTACAAGTGGTATAAGGCATCAGTAAGAGTTTTACAGGTGATACAAAGCATTTATAAAAGCACCAAAAGCGTTTACAAGTTGTATAAGGCATCAGTAAGAGTTTTACAGATGATACAAACATTTATAAAAGCCCCAAAAGCGTTTAAAAGTGGAATAAGGCATCAGTAAGAGTTTTATAGGTGATAAAAAGCATTTATAAAAGCACTAAAAGCGTTTACAAGAGGTATAAGACATTAGTAAGAGTTTTATAGGTAATACAAAGCATTTATAAAAGCACCAAAAGCGTTTACAAGTTGTATAAGGCATCAGTAAGAGTTTTATAGGATATACAAAGCATTTGTAAAAGCACCAAAAGCGTTTACAAGTTGTATAAGGCATCAGTAAGAGTTTTATAGGTAATACAAAGCATTTATAAAAGCACCAAAAGTGTTTACAAGTCGTATAAGAAATCGGTAAGAGTTTTATAGTTAATACAAAGCATTTATAAAAGCACCAAAAGCGTTTACAAGTTGTATAAGGCATCAGTAAGAGTTTTTTAGGTGATACAAAGCATTTATAAAAGCACCAAAAGTGTTTACAAAATGTATAAGGCATCAGTAAGAGTTTTATAGGTGATACAAAGCATTTATAAAAGCACCAAAAGCGTTTACAAGTTGTATAAGGCATCAGTAAGAGTCTTATAGGTGATACAAAGCATTTATAAAAGCACCAAAAGCGTTTACAAGTTGTATAAGGCATCAGTAAGAGTTTTATAGGTGATACAAAGTATTTATAAAAGCACCAAAAGTGTTTACAAGTTGTATAAGGCATCAGTAAGAGTTTTTATAGGTAATACAAAGCATTTATAAAAGCACCAAAAGCGTTTACAAGTTGTATAAGGCATCAGTAAGAGTTTTATAGGTGATACAAAGCATTTATAAAAGACCCAAAAGTGTTTACAAGTTGTATAAGTCATCAGTAAGAGTTTTACAGGTGATACAAAGCATTTATAAAAGCACCAAAAGCGTTTACAAGTTGTATAAGGCATCAGTAAGAGTTTTACAGATGATACAAAGCATTTATAAAAGCCCCAAAGCGTTTAAAAGTGGAATAAGGCATCAGTAAGAGTTTTAAAGGTGATGAAAAGCATTTATAAAAGCACTAAAAGCGTTTACAAGCGGTAAACGCTTAAAGTGGTATAAAGTGATGAAAAGAATTTATAAAAGCCCCAAAAGCATGTACAAGTGGTAAAAAGCATCAGTAAGAGTTATATAGGTGATTAAAAGCATTTATAAAAGCCTCAAAAGCGTTTAAAAGTGGAATAAAGCTTCAGTAAGAGTTTTATAGGTGATAAAAAGCATTTATAAAAGCACCAAAAGCGTTTGCAAGTTGTATAAGGCATCAGTAAGAGTTTTATAGGTAATATACAGCATTTATAAAAGCACCAAAAGCGAATACAAGTTGTATAAGGCATCAGTAACAGTTTTATAGGTGATAAAAAGCATTTATAAAAGCACTAAAAGCGTTCACAAGTTGTATAAGGCATAAGTAAGAGTTTTACAGGTGATACAAAGCATTTATAAAAGCACCAAAAGCGTTCACAAGTTGTATAAGGCATAAGTAAGAGTTTTACAGGTGATACAAAGCATTTATAAAAGCACCAAAAGCGTGTATAATTGGTATAAAATGATTAAGAGCATTTATAAAAGCACCAAAAGTGTGTACAAGTGGTTTAAAGCACCAGTAAGAGTTTTATAGGTGATGCTAAGCATTTAAGAAAGCACCAAAAGCATGTACAAGTTATATAAGGCATCAGTAAAAATTTATAGGCGATACAAAGCATTTAATAAAGCACCAAAAGCGTGTATAATTGGTATAAAGTGATTAAAAGTATTTATAAAAGCACCAAAAGTGTGTACAAGTGGTTTAAAGCACCAGTAAGAGTTTTATAGGTGATGCAAAGCATTTATAAAAGCACCAAAAGTGTGAACGAGTGGTATAAAAGTGATTAAAAGCATTTATAAAAGCACCAAAAGCGTGTACAATCGGTATAAAGCATCAGTGAGAGTTTTATAGGTGATACAAAGCATTTATGAAAGCACCAAAAGCGTGTACAAGTGGTATAAAGTGATGAAAAGAATTTATAAAAGCCCCAAAAGCATGTACAAGTGGTAAAAAGCATCAGTAAGAGTTATATAGGTGATTAAAAGCATTTATAAAAGCCTCAAAAGCGTTTAAAAGTGGAATAAAGCTTCAGTAAGAGTTTTTAGGTGATAAAAAGCATTTATAAAAGCACCAAAAGCGTTTGCAAGTTGTATAAGGCATCAGTAAGAGTTTTATAGGTAATATACAGCATTTATAAAAGCACCAAAAGCGAATACAAGTTGTATAAGGCATCAGTAAGAGTTTTATAGGTAATACAAAGCATTTATAAAAGCACTAAAAGCGTTCACAAGTTGTATAAGGCATAAGTAAGAGTTTTTTAGACAGGTGATACAAAGCATTTATAAAAGCACCAAAAGCATTTACAAGTTGTATAAGGCATCAATAAGAGTTTTTTAGGTGATAAAAAAGCATTTAAAAAAGCACCAAAAGCGTTTACAAGTTGTATAAGGCATCGTAAGAGTTTGATAGGTGATAAAAAGCATTTATAAAAGCACCAAAAGCGTTTACAAGTTGAATAAGGCATCAGTAGAATTTTTTTATAGGTGATACAAAGCATTTATAAAAGCACCAAAAGCGTTTACAAGTTGTATAAGGCATCAGTAAGAGTTTTACAAGTGATACAAAGCATTTATAAAAGCACCAAAAGCGTTTACAAGTTGTATAAGGCATCAGTAAGAGTTTTATAGGTGATACAAAGCATTTATAAAAAGCACAAAAGTGTTTACAAGTTGTATAAGGCATCAGTAAGAGTTTTACAGGTGATAAAAAGCATTTATAAAAGCACCAAAAGCGTTTACAAGTTGTATAAGGCATCAGTAAGAGTTTTACAGATGATACAAAGCATTTATAAAAGCCCCAAAAGCGTTTAAAAGTGGAATAAGGCATCAGTAAGAGTTTTATAGGTGATAAAAAGCATTTATAAAAGCACTAAAAGCGTTTACAAGCGGTATAAGGCATCAGTAAGAGTTTTATAGGTAATACAAAGCTTTTATAAAAGCACCAAAATCGTTTACAAGTTGTATAAGGCATCAGTAAGAGTTTTATAGGATATACAAAGCATTTGTAAAAGCACCAAAAGCGTTACAAGTTGTATAAGGCATCAGTAAGAGTTTTATAGGTAATACAAAGCATTTATAAAAGCACCAAAAGCGTTTACAAGTTGTATAAGGCATCAGTAAGAGTTTTACAAGTGATACAAAGCATTTACAAAAGCACCAAAAGCGTTTACAAGTTGTATAAGGCATCAGTAAGAGTTTTATAGGTGATACAAAGCATTTATAAAAGTACCAAAAGTGTTTACAAGTTGTATAAGGCATCAGTAAGAGTTTTACAGGTGATACAAAGCATTTATAAAAGCACCAAAAGCGTTTACAAGTTGTATAAGGCATCAGTAAGAGTTTTACAGATGATACAAAGCATTTATAAAAGCCCCAAAAGCGTTTTAAAAGTGGAATAAGGCATCAGTAAGAGTTTTATCAGATATACAAAGCATTTTATATCCTATATATACAAAGCTTTGCATACAAAGCATTTATAAAAGCACCAAAAGCGTTTAAAAGTGGAATAAGGCATCAGTAAGAGTTTTATAGGTGATAAAAAAGCATTTATAAAAGCACTAAAAGCGTTTACAAGCGGTATAAGGCATCAGTAAGAGTTTTATAGGTAATACAAAGCTTTATAAAAGCACCAAAAGCGTTTACAAGTTGTATAAGGCATCAGTAAGAGTTTTATAGGATATACAAAGCATTTATAAAAGCACCAAAAGCGTTTACAAGTTGTATAAGGCATCAGTAAGAGTTTTACAGATGATACAAAGCATTTATAAAAGCCCCAAAAGCGTTTTAAAAGTGGAATATAGGCATCAGTAAGAGTTTTATAGGTGATGAAAAGCATTTATAAAAGCACTAAAAGCGTTTACAAGCGGTATAAGGCATCAGTAAGAGTTTTATAGGTAATACAAAGCATTTATAAAAGCACCAAAAGCGTTTACAAGTTGTATAAGGCATCAGTAAGAGTTTTATAGGATATACATACAAAGCATTTTATAAAAAGCACCAAAAGTGTTTACAAGTTGTATAAGGCATCAGTAAGAGTTTTACAGGTGATACAAAGCATTTATAAAAAGCACCAAAAGCGTTTACAAGTTGTATAAGGCATCAGTAAGAGTTTTATACAGATGATACAAAGCATTTATAAAAGCCCCAAAAGCGTTTTAAAAGTGGAATAAGGCATCAGTAAGAGTTTTATAGGTGATAAAAAGCATTTATAAAAGCACTAAAAGCGTTTACAAGCGGTATAAGGCATCAGTAAGAGTTTTATAGGTAATACAAAGCATTTATAAAAGCACCAAAAGCGTTTACAAGTTGTATAAGGCATCAGTAAGAGTTTTATAGGATATACAAAGCATTTGTAAAAGCACCAAAAGCGTTTACAAGTTGTATAAGGCATCAGTAAGAGTTTTATAGGTAATACAATGTATTTATAAAAGCACCAAAAGCGTTTACAAGTTGTATAAGGCATCAGTAAGAGTTTTATAGGTAATACAAAGCATTTATAATAGCACCAAAAGCGTTTACAAGTTGTATAAGGCATCAGTAAGAGTTTTATAGGTAATACAAAGTATTTATAAAAGCACCAAAAGCGTTTTACAAGTTGTATAAGGCATCAGTAAGAGTTTTATAGGTGATACAAAGCATTTATAAAAGCACCAAAAGTGTTTTACAAGTTGTATAAGGCATCAGTAAGAGTTTTACAGGTGATACAAAGCATTTATAAAAGCACCAAAAGCGTTTACAAGTTGTATAAGGCATCAGTAAGTAGAGTTTTACAGATGATACAAAGCATTTATAAAAGCCCCAAAAGCGTTTAAAAGTTGAATAAGGCATCAGTAAGAGTTTTATAGGTGATAAAAAGCATTTATAAAAGCACTAAAAGCGTTTACAAGCGGTATAAGGCATCAGTAAGAGTTTTATAGGTAATACAAAGCTTTTATAAAAGCACCAAAAGCGTTTACAAGTTGTATAAGGCATCAGTAAGAGTTTTATAGGATATACAAAGCATTTGTAAAAGCACCAAAGCGTTTACAAGTTGTATAAGGCATCAGTAAGTTTTAGTTTTATAGGTAATACAAAGTATTTATAAAAGCACCAAAAAAGCGTTTACAAGTTGTATAAGGCATCAGTAAGAGTTTTATAGGTAATACAAAGCATTTATAATAGCACCAAAAAGCGTTTACAAGTTGTATAAGGCATCAGTAAGAGTTTTTATAGGTAATACAAAGTATTTATAAAAGCACCAAAAGCGTTTACAAGTTGTATAAGGCATCAGTAAGAGTTTTATAGGTGATACAAAGCATTTATAAAAGCACCAAAAGCGTGTTTACAAGTTGTATAAGGCATCAGTAAGAGTTTACAGGTGATACAAAGCATTTATAAAAGCACCAAAAAGCGTTTACAAGTTGTATAAGGCATCAGTAAGAGTTTTACAAAGATGATACAAAGCATTTATAAAAAGCCCCAAAAGCGTTTTTTAAAAGGCACCAAAAGTTGAATAAGGCATCAGTAAGAGTTTTATAGGTGATAAAAAGCATTTATAAAAGCACTAAAAGCGTTTACAAGCGGTATAAGGCATCAGTAAGAGTTTTATAGGTAATACAAAGCTTTTATAAAAGCACCAAAAGCGTTTACAAGTTGTATAAGGCATCAGTAAGAGTTTTATAGGATATACAAAGCATTTGTAAAAGCACCAAAAGCGTTTACAAGTTGTATAAGGCATCAGTAAGAGTTTTATAGGTAATACAAAGCATTTATAAAAGCACCAAAAGCGTTTACAAGTTGTATAAGGCATCAGTAAGAGTTTTACAAGTGATACAAAGCATTTATAAAAGCACCAAAAGCGTTTACAAGTTGTATAAGGCATCAGTAAGAGTTTTATAGGTGATACAAAGCATTTATAAAAGACCCAAAAGTGTTTACAAGTTGTATAAGGCATCAGTAAGAGTTTTACAGGTGATACAAAGCATTTATAAAAGCACCAAAAGCGTTTAACAAGTTGTATAAGGCATCAGTAAGAGTTTTTATACAGATGATACAAAGCATTTATAAAAGCCCCAAAAGCGTTTTAAAAAAAGTGGAATAAGGCATCAGTAAGAGTTTTAAAGGTGATGAAAAGCATTTATAAAAGCACTAAAAGCGTTTACAAGCGGTATAAGGCATCAGTAAGAGTTTTATAGGTAATACAAAGCATTTATAAAAGCACCAAAAGCGTTTACAAGTTGTATAAGGCATCAGTAAGAGTTTTATAGGATATACAAAAAGCATTTGTAAAAGCACCCAAAAGCGTTTACAAGTTGTATAAGGCATCAGTAAGAGGTTTTATAGGTGATTAAAAAGCATTTATAAAGGCACCAAAAGCGTTTACAAGTTGTATAAGGCATCAGTAAGAGTTTTACAAGTGCATACAAAGCATTTATAAAAGCCCAAAAAAAGCGTTTACAAGTTGTATAAGGCATCAGTAAGAGTTTTAAATCAGGTGATACAAAGCATTTTATAAAAGCACCAAAAGTGTTTACAAGTTGTATAGGGCATCAGTAAGAGTTTTACAGGTGATACAAAGCATTTATAAAAGCACCAAAAGCGTTTACAAGTTGTATAAGGCATCAGTAAGAGTTTTACAGATGATACAAAGCATTTATAAAAGCCCCAAAAGCGTTTAAAAGTGGAATAAGGCATCAGTAAGAGTTTTATAGGTGATAAAAAGCATTTATAAAAGCACTAAAAGCGTTTACAAGCGGTAAAAGGCATCAGTAAGAGTTTTATAGGTAATACAAAGCATTTATAAAAGCACCAAAAGCGTTTACAAAGTTGTTGTATAAGGCATCAGTAAGAGTTTTATAGGCATATACAAAGCATTTGTAAAAGCACCAAAAGCGTTTACAAAGTTGTATAAGGCATCAGTAAGAGTTTTATAGGTAATACAAAGCATTTATAAAAGCACCAAAAGCGTTTACAAGTTGTATAAGGCATCAGTAAGAGTTTTATAGGTAATACAAAGCATTTATAAAAGCACCAAAAGCGTTTACAAGTTGTATAAGGCATCAGTAAGAGTTTTACCAAGATAGGTAATACAAAGCATTTATAAAAGCACCAAAAGCGTTACAAGTTGTATAAGGCATCAGTAAGAGTTTTAATAGGTAATACAAAGCATTTATATAAAAGCACCAAAAGCGTTTACAAGTTGTATAAGGCATCAGTAAGAGTTTTATAGGTGATACAAAGCATTTATAAAAAGCACCAAAAGCATTTACAAGTTGTATAAGGCATCAGTAAAGTTTTATAGGTGATAAAAACCATTTATCAAAGCACCAAAAGCGTTTAAAAGTTGTATAAGGCATCAGTAAGAGTTTAAGGTGATACAAAGCATTTATAAAAGCACCAAAAGCGTTTAAAAGTCGTATAAGAATCAGTAAGAGTTTTATAGTTAATACAAAGCATTTATAAAAGCACCAAAAGCGTTTACAAGTTGTATAAGGCATCAGTAAGAGTTTTATAGGTGATACAAAGCATTTATAAAGCACCAAAAGCGTTTACAAGTTGTATAAGGCATCAGTAACAGTTTTGCAGGTGATACCAAAAGCATTTATAAAAAAGCACCAAAAGCGTTTACAAGTTGTATAAGGCATCAGTAAGAGTTTTTATAGGTGATAAAAAGCATTTAAAAAAGCACAAAAGCGTTTACAAGTTGTATAAGGCATCAGTAAGAGTTTTACAGGTGATACAAAGCATTTATAAAAAAGCACCAAAAGCATTTACAAGTTGTATAAGGCATCAGTAAGAGTTTTATAGGTAATACAAAGCTTTTATAAAAGCACCAAAAGCGTTTACAAGTTGTATAAGGCATCAGTAAGAGTTTTATAGGATATACAAAACGCATTTGTAAAAGCACCGCACAAAAGCGTTTTACAAGTTGTTTAGACGGGGTATAAGGCAATCAGTAAGAGTTTTATAGGTGATACAAAGCATTTATAAAAGCACCAAAGTGTTTACAAGTTGTATAAGGCATCAGTAAGAGTTTTACAGGTGATACAAAGCATTTATAAAAGCACCAACAAGCGTTTACAAGTTGTAATAAGGCATCAGTAAGAGTTTTTTGTTAAGAAATCAGATGATACAAAGCATTTATAAAAGCCCCAAAGCGTTTAAAAAGTGGATAAGGCATCAGTAAGAGTTTTATAGGTGATAAAAAGCATTTATTATAAAAGCACCAAAAGCGTTTACAAGTTGTATAAGGCATCAGTAAGAGTTTTATAGGATATACAAAGCATTTGTAAAGCCCCCCACCAAAAAGCGTTTACAAGTTGTATAAGGCATCAGTAAGAGTTTTTATAGGTTAATACAAAGCTTTATAAAAGCACCAAAAGCGTTTACAAGTTGTATAAGGCATCAGTAAGAGTTTTTATAGGTAATACAAAGCATTTTATAAAAGCACCAAAAGCGTTTACAAGTTGTATAAGGCATCAGTAAGAGTTTTTATAGGTGATTAAAAAAGCATTTATAAAGGCACCAAAATCGTTTACAAAAAAGTTGTATAAGGCATCAGTAAGAGTTTTACAAGTGATACAAAGCATTTATAAAAGCACCAAAAGCGTTTTACAAGTTGTATAAGGCATCAGTAAGAGTTTTATAGGTGATACAAAGCATTTATAAAAGCCAGAGCCACAAAAAGTGTTTACAAATTGTATAAGGCATCAGTAAGAGTTTTGACAGGTGATACAAAAAGCATTTATAAAAGCACCAAAAGCGTTTACAAGTTGTTATAAGGCATCAGTAAGAGTTTTACAGATGATACAAAGCATTTATAAAAGCCCCAAAAGCGTTTAAAGTGGAATAAGGCATCAGTAAGAGTTTTTGTATAGGTGATAAAAAAGCATTTATAAAAGCACTAAAAGCGTTTTCAAGCGGTATAAGGCATCAGTAAGAGTTTTACAGATGATACAAAGCATTTATAAAGCCCCAAAAGCGTTTAAAAGTGGAATAAGGCATCAGTAAGAGTTTTATAGGTTATACAAAGCATTTATAAAAGCACCAAAAGCGTTTACAAGTTGTATAGGCATCAATAAGAGTTTTATAGGATATACAAAGCATTTGTAAAAGCAACCAAAGCGTTTACAAGTTGTATAAGGCATCAGTAAGAGTTTTATAGGTAATACAAAAGCCAATTTATAAAAGCACCAAAAGCGTTTTACAAGTTGTATAAGGCATCAGTAAGAGTTTTTTATAGTAATACAAAGCATTTATAAAAGCACAAAAGCGTTTTTTACAAGTTGTATAAGGCATCAGTAAGAGTTTTATAGGTATACAAAGCATTTATAAAAGCACCAAAGCGTTTAAAAGTTGTATAAGGCATCAGTAAGAGTTATACAGGTGATACAAAGCATTTATAAAGCACCAAAAGCGTTTACAAGTTGTATAAGAAATCAGTAAGAGTTTTATAGTTAATACAAAGCATTTATAAAAGCACCAAAAGCTTTTACAAGTTGTATAGGCATCAGTAAGAGTTTTATAGGTAATACAAAGCATTTATAAAAGCACCAAAAGCGTTTACAAGTTGTTGTATAAGGCATCAGTAAGAGTTTTATAGGTAATACAAAGCATTTATAAAAGCACCAAAAGCGTTTTAAAAGTTGTATAAGGCATCAGTAAGAGTTTTATAGGTGATACAAAGCATTTATAAAAGCACCAAAACGGTTTACAAGTTGTATAAGGCATCAGTAAGAGTTTTATAGGTAATACAAAGCATTTATAAAAGCACCAAAAGCGTTTACAAGTTGTATAAGGCATCAGTAATAGTTTTATAGGTAATACAAAGCAATTTATAAAAGCACCAAAAGCGTTTACAAGTTGTATAAGGCATCAGTAAGAGTTTTATAGGTGATACAAAGCATTTATAAAAGCACAGTAAGAGTTTATAGGTAATACAAAGCATTTACAAGTTGTATAAGGCATCAGTAAAAGTTTTATAGGTGATATAAAAACCATTTATCAAAGCACCAAAAGCGTTTAAAAGTTGTATAAGGCATCAGTAAGAGTATACAGGTGATACAAAAGCATTTATAAAAGCACCAAAAGCGTTTACAAGTTGTATAAGAAATCAGTAAGAGTTTTATAGTTAATACAAAGCATTTATAAAAGCACAAAAAGCGTTTTACAAGTTGTATAAGGCATCAGTAAGAGTTTTATAGGTGATACAAAGCATTTATAAAAGCACCAAAAGCGTTTACAAGTTGTATAAGGCATCAGTAAGGCATCAGTAACAGTTTTGCAGGTGATACAAAGCATTTATAAAGCACCAAAAGCGTTTACAAGTTGTTATAAGGCATCAGTAAGAGTTTTATAGGTGATAAAAAGCATTTAAAAAAGCACCAAAAGCGTTTACAAGTTGTATAAGGCATCAGTAAGAGTTTTATAGGTGATAAAAAGCATTTATAAAAGCACTAAAAGCGTTTTACAAGTTGTATAAGGCATCAGTAAGAGTTTTATAGGTAATACAAAGCATTTATAAAAGCACCAAAAGCGTTTACAAGTTGTATAAGGCATCAGTAAGAGTTTTATAGGTAATACAAAGCATTTATAAAAGCACTAAAAGCGTTTACAGTTGTATAAGGCATCAGTAAGAGTTTTTTACAGATGATAAAAAGCATTTATAAAAGCACTAAAAGCGTTTACAAGCGGTATAAGGCATCAGTAAGAGTTTTATAGGTGATACAAAGCATTTATAAAAGCACCAAAAGCGTTTACAAGTTGTATAAGGCATCAGTAAGAGTTTTATAGGTGATAAAAAAGCATTTATAAAAGCACTAAAAGCGTTATACAAGTTGTATAAGGCATCAGTAAGAGTTTTACAGATGATACAAAGCATTTATAAAAGCCCCAAAAGCGTTTAAAAGTGGAATAAGGCATCAGTAAGAGTTTTATAGGTGATAAAAAGCATTATAAAAGCACTAAAAGCGTTTTTACAAGTTGTATAAGAAATCAGTAAGAGTTTTATAGTTAATACAAAGCATTTATAAAAGCACCAAAAGCGTTTACAAGTTGTGTATAAGGCATCAGTAAGAGTTTTATAGGTAATACAAAGCATTTATAAAAGCACCAAAAGCGTTTACAAGTTGTATAAGGCATCAGTAACAGTTTTTGCAGGTGATACAAAGCATTTAAAAAAGCACCAAAAGCGTTTACAAGTTGTATAAGGCATAAGTAAGAGTTTTATAGGTGATAAAAAGCATTTAAAAAAGCACCAAAAGCGTTTACAAGTTGTATAAGGCATCAGTAAGAGTTTTATAGGTGATAAAAAGCATTTATAAAAGCACTAAAAGCGTTTACAAGTTGTATAAGGCATCAGTAAGAGTTTTACAGATGATACAAAAGCATTTATAAAAGCCCCAAAAGCGTTTAAAAGTGGAAATAAGGCATCAGTAAGAGTTTTATAGGTGATAAAAAGCATTTATAAAAGCACTAAAAGCGTTTACAAGTTGTATAAGAAATCAGTAAGAGTTTTATAGTTAATACAAAGCATTTATAAAAGCACCAAAAGCGTTTACAAGTTGTATAAGGCATCAGTAAGAGTTTTATAGGTGATACAAAGCATTTATAAAAGCACCAAAAGCGTTTACAAGTTGTATAAGGCATCAGTAACAGTTTTGCAGGTGATACAAAGCATTTATATAAAGCACCAAAAGCGTTTACAAGTTGTATAAGGCATCAGTAAGAGTTTTATTATAGGTGATAAAAAAGCATTTAAAAAGCACCAAAAGCGTTTACAAGTTTGTATAAGGCATCAGTAAGAGTTTTACAGGTGATACAAAGCATTTATAAAAGCACCAAAAGCATTTACAAGTTGTATAGGGCATCAGTAAGAGTTTTTTAGGTGATAAAAAGCATTTAAAAAAAGCACCAAAAGCGTTTACAAGTTGTATAAGGCATCAGTAAGAGTTTTAAAAGGTAATACAAAGCATTTATAAAAAGCACCAAAAGTGTTTACAAGTTGTATAAGGCATCAGTAAGAATTTTATAAGTGATACAAAGCATTTATAAAAGCACCAAAAGCGTTTACAAGTTGTAAAAGGCATCAGTAAAAGTTTTACAGGTGATACAGAGCATTTATAAAAGCACCAAAAGCATTTACAAGTTGTATATAAGGCATCAGTAAGAGTTTTATAGGTAATACAAAAGCATTTATAAAAGCACCAAAAGCGTTTACAAGTTGTATAAAGGCATCAGTAAGAGTTTTGATAGGTGATAAAAAGCATTTATAAAAGCACCAAAAGCGAATACAAGTTGTATAAGGCATCAGTAAGAGTTTTATAGGTAATACAAAGCATTTATAAAAGCGCTAAAAGCGTTCACAAGTTGTATAAGGCATAAGTAAGAGTTTTACAGGTGATACAAAGCATTTATAAAAGCACCAAAAGCATTTACAAGTTGTATAAGGCATCAGTATAAGTTTTTAGGTGATAAAAAAGCATTTAAAAAAGCACCAAAAGCGTTTACAAGTTGAATAAGGCATCAGTAAGAGTTTTAAAGGTAATACAAAGCATTTATAAAAGCACCAAAAAAGTGTTTACAAGTTGTATAAGGCATCAGTAAGAATTTTATAAGTGATACAAAGCATTTATAAAAGCACCAAAAGCGTTTACAAGTTGTATAAGCCATCAGTAAGAGTTTTCCAGGTGATACAAAGCATTTATAAAAGCACCAAAAGCATTTACAAGTTGTAAAGGCATCAGTAAGAGTTTTATAGGTAATACAAAGCATTTATAAAAGCACCAAAAGCGTTTACAAGTTGTATAAGGCATCAGTAAGAGTTTTAAAGGTAATACAAAGCATTTATAAAAGCACCAAAAGTGTTTACAAGTTGTATAAGGCATCAGTAAGAATTTTATAAGTGATACAAAGCATTTATAAAAGCACCAAAAGTGTTTACAAGTTTTATAAGGCATCCGTAAGAGTTTTATAGGTAATACAAAGCATTTATAAAAGCACCAAAAGCGTTTAATAGGTGAGGGTTTTATAGGTGATTAAAAAGCATTTATAAAAGCACCAAAAGCGTTTACAAGTTGATAAGGCATCAGTAAGAGTTTTATAGGTGATAAAAAGCATTTATGAAACTACCAAAAGCGTTTACAAGTTGTATAAGGCATCAGTAAGAGTTTTATAGGTGATAAAAAAGCATTTATAAGAGCACCAAAAGCGTTTACAAGTTGTATAAGGCATCAGTAAGAGTTTTAAAGGTGATACAAAGCATTTATAAAAGTACCAAAAGCGTTTACAAGTTGTATAAGGCATCAGTAAGAGTTTTATAGGTAATACAAAGCCTTTATAAAAGCAAAAGCGTTTACAAGTTGTATAAGGCATCAGTAAGAGTTTTATAAGTAATAAAAAGCATTTATCAAAGCACACCAAAAGCGTTTAATAGGTAAGAGTTTTATAGGTGATTAAAAAGCATTTATAAAAGCACCTAAAGTGTTTACAAGTTTAATAAGGCATCAGTAAGAGTTTTATAGGTGATACAAAGCATTTATAAAAGCACCAAAAGCGTTTACAAGTGGTATACAGCATCAGTAAGAGTTTTTACAGGTGATACAAAGCATTTATAAAAGCACCAAAAGTGTTTTCAGGTTGTATAATGCATCACTAAGAGTTTTATAGGTGATAAAAAGCATTTATAAAAGCCCCAAAAGTGTTGTATAATTGGTATAAAGTGATCAGGTAAAAGCATTTATAAAAGCACCAAAAGTGTGTGCTACAATGGTTTAAAGCACCAGTAAGAGTTTTATAGGTGATGCAAAGCATTTATAAAAGCACCAAAAGCGTGCACGAGTGGTATAAAGTGATTAAAAGCATTTATAAAAGCACCAAAAGCGTGTACAAGCGGTATAAAGCATCAGTGAGAGTTTTATAGGTGATACAAAAGCATTTATAAAAGCACCAAAAGCGTGTACAAGTGGTATAAAGTGATGAAAAGAATTTATAAAAGCCCCCAAAAGCATGTACAAGTGGGTAAAAAGCATCAGTAAGAGTTATATAGGATGATAAAAAGCATTTACAAAAGCCCCAAAAGCGTTTAAAAGTGGAATAAAGCATCAGTAAGAGTTTTATAGGTGATAAAAAAGCATTTATAAAAGCACCAAAAGCGTTTGCAAGTTGTATAAGGCATCAGTAAGAGTTTTATAGGTGATAAAAGGCATTTAAAAAGTACCAAAAGGGTTTACAAGTTGTATAAGGCATCAGTAAGAGTTTTATAGGTGATAATAAAAAGCATCTATAAAAAGCACCAAAAGCGTTTACAAGTTGTATAAGGCATCAGTAAGTGTTTTACAGGTGATGCAAAGCATTTATAAAAGCACCAAAAGCGTTTACAAGTGGTATAAAGCATCAGTAAGAGTTTTTACAGGTGATACAAAGCATTTATAAAAGCACCTAAAGCGTTTTATAGTAGTATAAAGGATCATTAAGAGTTTTATAGCTGATAAAAAGCATTTATAAAAGCCCAAAAGCGTTTAAAAGTGGAATAAAGCATTAGTAAGAGTTTTATAAGGTGATAAAAAGCTTTTATAAAAGCACCAAAGCGTTTACAAGTGGTATAAGGCATCAGTAAGAGTTTTATAGGTAATACAAAGCATTTATAAAAGCACCAAAAGCGTTTACAAGTTGTATAAGGCATCAGTAAGAGTTTTATAGGTGATACAAAGTATTTATAAAAGCACCAAAAGCGTTTACAAGTTGTATAAGGCATCAGTAAGAGTTTTATAGGTAATATAAAGCATTTATAAAAGCACCAAAAGCAAATACAAGTTGTATAAGGCATCAGTAAGAGTTTTATAGGTAATAAAAAGCATTTATAAAAGCACTAAAAGCGTTCACAAGTTGTACAAGGCATAAGTAAGAGTTTTATAGGAGATACAAAGCATTTATAAAAGCACCAAAAGCGTTTACAAGTTGTATAAGGCATCAGTAAGAGTTTTACAGGTGATACAAAGCATTTATAAAAGCACCAAAAGTGTTTACAAGTTGTATAAGGCATCAGTAAGAGTTTTACAGATGATACAAAAGCATTTATAAAAGCCCCAAAAGCGTTTAAATGTGGAATAAGGGCATCATTAAGAGTTTTATAGGTGATAAAAGCATTTATAAAAGCACTAAAAGCGTTTACAAGTGGTATAAGGCATCAGTAAGAGTTTTATAGGTAATACAAAGCATTTATAAAAGCACCAAAAGCGTTTACAAGTTGTATAAGGCATCAGTAAGAGTTTTATAAGTGATACAAAGCATTTATAAAAGCACCAAAAGTGTTTACAAGTTTTATAAGGCATCCGTAAGAGTTTTATAGGTAATACAAAGCATTTATAAAAGCACCAAAAGCGTTTAATAGGTGAGGGTTTTATAGGTGATTAAAAGCATTTATAAAAGCACCAAAAGCGTTTACAAGTTGTATAAGGCATCAGTAAGAGTTTTATAGGTGATTAAAAAGCATTTATGAAACTACCAAAAGCGTTTTACAAGTTGTATAAGGCATCAGTAAGAGTTTTATAGGTGATAAAAAGCATTTATAAGAGCACCAAAAGCGTTTACAAGTTGTATAAGGCATCAGTAAGAGTTTTTAAAGGTGATACAAAGCATTTATAAAAGTACCAAAAGCGTTTACAAGTTGTATAAGGCATCAGTAAGAGTTTTATAGGTAATACAAAGCCTTTATAAAAGCAAAAGCGTTTACAAGTTGTATAAGGCATCAGTAAGAGTTTTATAAGTAATAAAAAAGCATTTATCAAAGCACCAAAAGCGTTTAATAGGTAAAGAGTTTTATAGGTGATAAAAGCATTTATAAAAGCACCTAAATGTTGTTTACAAGTTTAATAAGGCATCAGTAAGAGTTTATAGGTGATACAAAGCATTTATAAAAGCACCAAAAGCGTTTACAAGTGGTATACAGCATCAGTAAGAGTTTACAGGTGATACAAAGCATTTATAAAAGCACCAAAATGTTTTCAGGTTGTATAATGCATCACTAAGAGTTTTATAGGTGATAAAAAGCATTTATAAAAGCCCCAAAAGTGTGTATAATTGGTATAAAAGTGATTAAAAGCATTTATAAAAGCACCAAAAGTGTGTACAAGTGGTTTTAAAGCACCAGTAAGAGTTTTATAGGCGATGCAAAGCATTTATAAAAGCACCAAAAAGCGTGCACGAGTGGTATAAAGTGATTTAAAAGCATTTATAAAAGCACCAAAAGCGTGTTGTACAAGCGGTATAAAGCATCAGTGAGAGTTTTATAGGTGATACAAAGCATTTATAAAAGCACCAAAAGCGTGTACAAGTGGTATAAAGTGATGAAAAAGAATTTATAAAAGCCCCAAAAGCATGTACAAGTGGTAAAAAGCATCAGTAAGAGTTATATAGGTGATTAAAAAAAGCATTTACAAAAGCCCCAAAAGCGTTTTAAAGTGGAATAAAAGCATCAGTAAGAGTTTTATAGGTGATAAAAAGCATTTATAAAAGCACCAAAAGCGTTTTTGCAAGTTGTATAAGGCATCAGTAAGAGTTTTATAGGTGATAAAAGGCATTTAAAAAAGTACCAAAGGGTTTACAAGTTGTATAAGGCATCAGTAAGAGTTTTATAGGTGATAAAAAGCATCTATATAAGCACCAAAAGCGTTTACAAGTTGTATAAGGCATCAGTAAGTGTTTTTACAGGTGATGCAAAGCATTTTATAAAAGCACCAAAAGCGTTTCTACAAGTGGTATAAAGCATCAGTAAGAGTTTACAGTGATACAAAGCATTTATAAAAGCACCTAAAGCGTTTATAGGTAGTTTTATAAAGGATCATTAAGAGTTTTATAGCTGATAAAAAGCATTTATAAAAGCCCCAAAAGCGTTTAAAAGTGGAATATAAGCATAGTAAGAGTTTTAAAAGATTTATAAGGTGATAAAAAGCTTTTATAAAAGCACCAAAAGCGTTTACAAGTGGTATAAGGCATCAGTAAGAGTTTTATAGGTAATACAAAGCATTTATAAAAGCACCAAAAGCGTTTACAAGTTGTATAAGGCATCAGTAAGAGTTTATAGGTGATACAAAGTATTTATAAAAGCACCAAAAGCGTTTTACAAGTTGTATAAGGCATCAGTAAGAGTTTTATAGGTAATATAAAGCATTTATAAAAGCACCAAAAGCAAATACAAGTTTGTTATAAGGCATCAGTAAGAGTTTTATAGGTGATACAAAGTATTTCATAAAAGCACCAAAAGCGTTTACAAGTTGTATAAGGCATCAGTAAGAGTTTTATAGGTAATATAAAGCATTTATAAAAAAGCCCCAAAAGCGTTTAAATGTGGAATAAGGCATCATTAAGAGTTTTATAGGTGATAAAAAGCATTTATAAAAGCACTAAAAGCGTTTACAAGTTGTATAAGGCATCAGTAAGAGTTATACAGGTGATACAAAGCATTTATAAAAGCACCAAAAGCGTTTACAAGTCGTATAAGAAATCAGTAAGGGTTTTATAGTTAATACAAAGCATTTATAAAAGCACCAAAAGCGTTTACAAGTTGTATAAGGCATCAGTAAGAGTTTTATAGTGATACAAAGCATTTATATAAGCACCAAAAGCGTTTACAAGTTGTATAAGGCATTAGTAAGAGTTTTGCAGGTGATACAAAGCATTTATAAAAGCAACAAAAAGTTTACAAGTTGTATAAGGCATCAGTAAGAGTTTTATTAGGTGATACAAAGCATTTATAAAAGCACCAAAAAGCGTTTACAAGTTGTATAAGGCATCAGTAAGAATTTTATAGGATATACAAAGCATTTGTTAAAAGCACCAAAAGCGTTTACAAGTTATAAGGCACCAGTAAGAGTTTTATAGGTTAATGCAAAGCATTTATAAAAGCACCAAAAGCGTTTAAAAGTTGTATAAGGCATCAGTAAGAGTTATACAGGTGATACAAAGCATTTATAAAGCACCAAAAGCGTTTACAAGTCGTTATAAGAATCAGTAAGGGTTTTATAGTTAATACAAAGCATTTATAAAAGCACCAAAAAAGCGTTTACAAAGTTGTATAAGGCATCAGTAAGAGTTTTATAGGTGATTACAAAAGCATTTATATAAGCACCAAAAGCGTTTTTTTACAAGTTGTATAAGGCATTAGTAAGAGTTTTGGCAGGTGATACAAAGCATTTATAAAAGCAACAAAAAAGTTTACAAGTTGTATAAGGCATCAGTAAGAGTTTTATAGGTGATACAAAGCATTATAAAAGCACCAAAAGCGTTTACAAGTTGTATAAGGGCATCAGTAAGAGTTTTGCAGGTGATACAAAGCATTTTATAAAAAGCACCAAAAGCGTTTACAAGTTTAATAAGGGCATCAGTAAGAGTTTTATAGGTGATACAAAGCATTCATAAAAGCACCAAAAGCGTTTACAAGTTGTATAAGGCATCAGTAAGAGTTTTTTTTAGGTGATAAAAAGCATTTAAAAAAGCACCAAAAGCGTTTACAAGGGTTGTATAAGGCATCAGTAAGAGTTTTAACGGTAATACAAAGCATTTACAAAAGCACCAAAAGTGTTTACAAGTTGTATAAGGCATCAGTAAGAATTTATAAGTGATACAAAGCATTTATAAAAGCACCAAAAGCGTTTTACAAGTTGTATAAGGCATCAGTAAGAGTTGTAACGGTAATACAAAGCATTTATAAAAGCACCAAAAGTGTTTAAGTTGTATAAGGCATCAGTAAGAATTTTATAAGTGATACAAAGCATTTATAAAAAGCACCAAAAAAGCATTTACAAGTTTGTATAGGCATCAGTAAGAGTTTTAAACGGTAATACAAAGCATTTATAAAAGCACCAAAAGTGTTTAAGTTGTATAAGGCATCAGTAAGAATTTTATAAGTGATACAAAGTATTTATAAAAGCACCAAAAGCATTTACAAGTTGTATAAGGCATCAGTAAGAGTTTTAACGGTAATACAAAGCATTTATAAAAGCCCCAAAAGTGTTTACAAGTTGTATAAGGCATCAGTAAGAATTTTATAAGTGATACAAAGCATTTATAAAAGCACCAAAAGCGTTTACAAGTTGTATAAGGCATCAGTAAGAGTTTTACAGACTGATACAAAGCATTTATAAAAGCACCAAAAGCATTTACAAGTTGTATAAGGCATCAGTAAAGAGTTTTATAGGTAATACAAAGAATTTATAAAAGCACCAAAAGCGTTTACAAGTTGTATAAGGCATCAGTAAGAGTTTGATAGGTGATACAAAGCATTTATAAAAGCACCAAAAGCATTTACAAGTTGAATAAGGCATCAGTAGAATTTTTATAGGTGATAAAAAACCATTATAAAAGCACCAAAAGCGTTTACAAGTTGTATAAGGCATCAGTAAGAGTTTTTATAGGTGATACAAAGCATTATAAAAAGCACCAAAAAGCATTTACAAGTTGTATAAGGCATCAGTAAAAGTTTTATAGGTGATAAAAACCATTTATAAAAGCACCAAAAGCGTTTTAAAAGTTGTATAAGGCATCAGTAAGAGTTTTATAGGTGATGCGAAGCATTATAAAAGCACCAAAAGGGCTTACAAGTTGTTTAAGGCATCAGCAGTAAGAGTTTTTGATAGGTGATAAAAAGCATTTAAAAAAGCACCAAAAGCGTTTACAAGTTGTATAAGGCATCAGTGACTAAGAGTTTTACAGGTGATACAAAGCATTTATAAAAGCACCAAAAGCGTTTACAAGTTGTATAAGGCGATCAGTAAGAGTTTTATAGGTGATGCGAGCATTTATAAAAGCACCCAAAAAAAAAAAGGGCTTACAAGTTGTATAAGGCATCAGTAAGAGTTTTTTTTTAGGTGATAAAAAGCATTTAAAAAAGCACAAAAGCGTTTACAAGTTGTATAAGGCATCAGTAAGAGTTTTTACATGTGATACAAAGCATTTATAAAGCACCAAAAGCATTTACAAGTTGTATAGGGCATCTGTAAGAGTTTTAACGGTAATACAAAGCATTTATAAAAGCACCCAAAAGTGTTTTACAAGTTGTTATAAGGCATCAGTAAGAAGTTTTATAAGTGATACCAAAGCATTTATAAAAGCACCAAAAGCGTTTACAAAGTTGTATAAGGCATCAGTAAGAGTTTTACATGTGATACAAAGCATTTATAAAAGCACCAAAAGCATTTACAAGTTGTATAAGGCATCAGTAAGAGTTTTTATAGGTAATACAAAGCATTTATAAAGCACCAAAAGCATTTACAAGTTGTATAAGGCATCAGTAAGAGTTTGATAGGTGATACAAAGCATTTATAAAAGCACCAAAAGCGTTTACAAGTTGAATAAGGCATCAGTAGAATTTTTATAGGTTGATACAAAGCATTTATAAAAGCACCAAAAGCGTTTACAAGTTGTATAAGGCATCAGTAAGAGTTTTATAGGTGATACAAAGCATTTATAAAAGCACCAAAAGCGTTTACAAGTTGTATAAGGCATCAGTAAGAGTTTTGCAGGTGATACAAAGCATTTATAAAAGCACCCAAAAGCGTTTACAAGTTGTATAAGGCATCAGTAAGAGTTTTATAGGTGATGCGAAGCATTTTATAAAAGCACCAAAAGGTTGTTACAAGTTGTATAGGGCATCAGTAAGAGTTTTTTAGGTGATAAAAAGCATTTTAAAAAAGCACCAAAAAGCGTTTACAAGTTGTATAAGGCATCAGTAAGAGTTTTACAGGTGATACAAAGCATTTATAAAAGCACCAAAAGCATTTACAGGTTTCAGGTTCAGGTTCAGGTTCAGGTTCATTTATTATTCAATCTTAACATAATGACATTAAATATATACAAGATATCTGGCAGTGAGACAAGCTCGTTTTGCACAGATAAAAAAAGAAAAACAATAAAGAAATATACGGATTTTCATACAAAATGGTAGACTTCACAAACAAATATAAATAAATCAATAAATGTAAGGTTAATTACTCACCACATCACGGCAGACACCCACCCGACGATACATAAACAACTCTCAACCAGCAATGGGGACAAGAAGAAGGATATCTCAAGATCCGAGAGAGATCGAACAATAAGAAGAGATATTATTATAAGGAGAATATATTAATAATAAAATAATATTTGACTAATAAATGTCCAAAAGGAATGATTTTTATTTTATTTTTTAAAATTCCAATCGACGCATCAAAATCAAAAAATAGATTCATATTGGTTCCACGCGGCAACCACACATTTCGTAGAGAAAACCGGGACCTTCTCTGAAATTATCAACGGCTGGCGTAGTTTGCGTATGCTGCGAGCTAGATGAGAAGATGGCGGAGCAACTGGGAACAAATCAAAAGAAAAAGAAATAACTGGGCAGTGACAGGAGATTATGATAACCTTGAATAAAATCGAGTTAAAAGTAACTGCAAGTTCAACAGGAAGAATATCAATGAACAATATAAACTCTTTGTAGAAGACTACTGGGGAAAGACGCTGGGGAAGGAAGATAACTTTTTAAAATACGAAGCGCCTTATTTTGTTGCCTCTGAAGAGGAATTAAATGGGATCTGAAAGTATTCAAGTAAATAAGTGGGCAATAATTTAGATAAGAATGAACAAGAGCGAAATAAATAGAACGCATAGCTTCGAGCGGCAAAAATGAATTTTCATACGTTGCATAATACCCACGTTTCTTCCAAGCTTCAATCTTATACCATTTATATGCGGCTTCCAACTCAAATTTGAGTCAACCAGCACACACCAAGGTAACGAATAATTTCAACACGTGATATATCCATACCTGAAACAGATGACTTAATCAACTTCAGACATGGAAGTGCCCGTGACGTACGCGAAAATACCATTTAAACTTTGTTTTTGAAGTGTTCAGAGCTAGCCTATTTGCCCCGTAAACCATGCTACTAGTCTATCGAATACTAGACTTAAATTATGTTTGACACGATCTTCATCGATTCCAGAGACACTACAGGCTGTGTTCATCTGCGAAGAGAACGGTCAGCCCTAGGTCCTCAACTGAATTACCAATATCATTAACATAAATTAGAAACATAATTAGAAAAATTAAAAAAATAAAATAAATTAATACAGAGGGCCGAGAATTGAAACCTTGGGCACTCCAAAAACTTTATTTGACTGGTTCGAAGACGTTGATGTAACCTCGCCCCCATCAATACACTGGACTCTATCGCTTAAATATGAAAATATTATCGATTTAGCCGGACCACGTATACCACAATTAGACAATTTTCATTTAAAATCAGTGACAAATAGTGTCAAACGCTTCCGTATATCCACGAATATAGAAGCTGGAATTTCCACCCTTATCCAAGGCATCATGAATAAATGGGGTTACTGCCAAATAGCATGCGCAGTAGAAATGTCCTTTTCGAAACCCGAATTGGGACTTACTGAAAAAAACTATTCTTGCAAGAAAATTTACAATCCTCACGTACAAACAAACGTTCAATAATTTTCCGAAAGCAGATAGAATAGATATGGGCCTATAGTTGGACGGATAATTTTTTTTTTTTATATCTCCCCCTTTGTAGTGCAATGACAAGGGCGGACTTCACACATGAAGGAAGATACCCATCTTGAAACAAAGATTAATTCTGTGCACAAGAAAATTTACTATACTAGGCATTAATCGATTTAAGCAAGTTCGTAGAAGATCCGTTCGATTCCTTCTGAGTGTCCATTTTTGCGTTGATGAAGTTACAAGAATCAATTCAGCAGACGAGACGGATGTGAGGAATATGGATCGGTCAGTAGAAGAGGGTAGAAAACTTTTGAAATCAGCGGAATTTGGCGTTGGTGATTTTTGGGATATGCCTCTTCCGACGTCTTTTCACCTATTTTTAGCGAAGTGCGTGTTGAGCATGTCTGGCGGACGTTTAAGTTTTCCTTTAACAGCTGTATCACCACCTGGGGGCATCATTTCGTCGGAAAGAATTCAACTTTTTTTTGCCGATACAATCGTTTATTAATGTCCATACCTTCTTAGGAGATCCATGCGCGCTATTGAATGCCTTCAAATAGTAGAGCAGTTAGCAGAACCTGAGAGCCTTGGTTAAGCAATTTCTCGTAAGCTTTAAAAAAGGCTTGATTTGTTTCATCGGGATTCGATAGATATATTTTATACAGCCTGTTCTTTGATTTGGATCGACCTTAGTAAGTCCTCGTGTAACCCAAGGCTTTTTTAGATCTGTTGTAACGTCTTAGACGGGTCGAAGACATCGGACAAGCCACATTAACGTGCTGTGGTAAAAAATTCGTTGACAAAATACTGTGAAGCTTGATTTACATCTCGCAGTCTAAGCACGGAGAGGGGTCAATTTTAAGCAGCAGTTCATTCAAACCGCTGAACAGATGTAGCATCAAGCCTTCTAGTTGTTTTGATCGGAGTCGCCGTTTGTCGCCCAGTTTTTATCTCCATCAAAAGCATAAAGTGGTCTGACGTGTCATCGATAATAACATGACACGAATCAAATTCCACTATTCAGAAAAAATATTGTCGATTACCGTTCGCTGTCGAGCTTACAACTCGAGTTGGAATACGACAAGCTGGGAGAAGCCCCAGCGAAAGACAAAAGTGTCAGAAAATCAACAGCCGAAGGCGAATATTGTGTAGATGAAAGATCATGACCAGCATTACTATATAATATTAAATCCCCAATTGTACATAATCTTCCGACTTCGCTCGATGCGATCGAAGAAAAACGCTTCCAGCTTACTTATGAAATGTTGCACCGAAGAGCTAGGTGGTCTGTTAAAACAAAACAACACAACACTTTTTTTTTTCATTACAAAATCAAGCTCAACAACCAAAAATTCAAACAACATTTCTTCATATATAGAATCAAAAAATCCGAAAAAATCCTTGTAAGTAACAATCATTATGAATAAAAAAAACCAAGGCCTCCTCTCGATCTGTTCATTCTAGTCTTAGAAATAAAAATTGTAACCGTTTTAATATTCGCTAGGTGACTAGTTGACTCATTTAAGAAAGTCTCACATACAGCTAATACATCAACCGGTTAGCATGGAAGAGGAACGACCGATAAATGGTCCAAAAACTACTCATCAACCCGCAGCAGTTTAAACTCGCCAAGCCTCACACTACCAGGAGAAACATGTCCGTTAATCTCATTAGGGAGTAAATATTTGTTAATAGGGAGGGATCTAATAGAAATATAATATTCATCATCCGAAAAACCACAATCTGCAGAAGATTTTTATTAAATCTAATGGGTCTCTCTTCAAAAATCTCTTAGCCCATTCGATGTCCCATCACCCAGTAGAATTAATCATAATCATTTGACTTTACCAAACCGTTTTGGTGGGTAGTCTGTAGTGATGCTGGGTAATAAATCATCAACCAAACCTGATGTGGAAAAGTACGGCACGTCTTGTGAAATATCTGATCTTCAACTGAAAAAAACACACGAAGCAAAAAACAGAACCTGATTTCTAGGCCTATGGAAAATAGAAAAAAAAGAATAGCGACGATGAAGCATAATCTGGCATGGCAGACTTAACAAGTCGAAGTCGCATTGAGCACGTGAACACAATAAGAAAGAAAAAAACAACGAAAAGAAAAAAAACCAACACACTGACTAGTGGTCATTTCCCAATCATGACACACACCAACAAAATGAAACTTGTTTCATCTCTCGATCGCGGACGTATTTCATTAAACAAATAAAACACAATATGGTCCACATATACACTACAAAACAAACTAATTAATCTTTTCCCAGTTAGAAGAATCAACTTTTTTTTTCACTTCTGGCCATAAGTAATACCCTTATGACGCACTCTGGATGAAAAACGATATGTTTCGACTCTTTCATTTCTTGTGCTTTCGAGAGTAGGGAGTTTCGAATCATGTTGAGAGCATGGGGGCAGGTCTGTAGAGATTATAATCCCACTACCTTTTTGAGCTTTTTAACATTGTTCATGATCGACTGGACATCACTCTCCGAGCTTAGTGAAATAAATACGGGGGACTCCTTGCGTCGGCTATTTTTGCTTGCTGCGCCTATTTGTGATGTTTGCAGCCCGTGAAGAAATCCGATAGCACTTAGTCATAGATAGGTCACTAGTTACACCCAGCTTTTTCGCTAACTAATTTAATGACGCTATCTTCAACTTTCTTGTTAGGCTCTTCTGCGGGAAAACCATGCACAATAAGGTTCAGACGGCGATCTTTTACGTCGATAAGTAGTAGCTGCGTTTTTGCACTGAGGGCCTGGTACTTGTCGACATACTCGTCGATAGTTTTCTCAAAAGACTATTAAGCCTACATCTACGGTCGGCGCCTCCGTTCTCAGCGACGCCGATCTCAGAAGTAATTCCGTCAAGCTTTGTAGTTATTTAATTCTGTAGCGCGTAAACAATAATAGAATCTAGTTTTCGCTCAAAACTTTTCTGAACTCGTCGAAACGATTTTTTGCGTAACATTAGCCATGATAAAATCTCGATTATAAATCCGCTCCGGGAGGCTTGTGGGGATTAGCAGTTCAATTCGAAATTGCATCAAAAAGGACTTACGGAGCTAGGGGGGTGTGTGAATACCCCCCGCCTAACCAAATATAGCACGATTAAATCAGCTCCTGACTTCTTACAGGCAATGCATCAAACAGGTTTGGTCAATTAACTTAGTATTGATACTTTTTTTCTTGGTGGTTAAGAACTTGTAAATGTTATACAACATTTACAAGTCGTATTAAGGCAATCAGTAAGAGTTTGAAAGGTAATACAAAAGCATGTATAAAAGCAACAAAAGTGGTGTACAATGTTATATAAGGCATCAGTAAGAACTTTATAAGTGATACCAAAGCAATTTATAAAAGCACCCAAAAGCCATTTACAAGTTTGTATTAATGGCATCAGTAAGAGTTTTATAGGTAATACAAAGCATTTACAAAAGCACCAAAAAGTGTTTACAAGTTGTATAAGGCATCAGTAAGAGTTTGATAAGGTGATAACAAAGCAATTTATAAAAGCCACCAAAAGCGTTTACAAGTTGAAATAAGGCATCAGTAGAATTTTTTTATAGGTGATACAAAGCATTTATAAAAAGCACCAAAAGCGTTTACAATTTGTATAAGGCATCAGTAAGAGTTTTATAGGTGATACAAGAGCATTATATAAAAGCACCAAAAGCGTTTACAAGTTGTATAAGGCAATCAGTTAGAGTTATTGCTGGTGATACAAAAGCATTATAAAAAGCACCAAAAGCGTTTACAAGTGTTATAAGGCATCAGTAAGAGTTGTATAGGTGAGTGCGAAAGCAATTATAAAAATCACCAAAAGGGTTTACAAGTTGTATAAGCATCAGCTAAGAGGTTTTTTTAGGTGATAAAAAAGCATTTAAACAAAGCACCAAAAGCGTTACACGTTGTTATAAGGCATCCAGTAAGAGTTTACAGGTTGATACACACGCATTTATTAAAAAGCACCAAAAGCATTTTACAAGTTGTTAATAAGGAATCAGTAAGAGTTTTAAAGGTAATACAAAGGCATTTATAAAAGCACAAAAGTGTTTACAAGTTATATAAGGCATCAGTAAAGAACTTTATCAGTGATACCAAAGCATTTATAAAAAGCACCAAAAGCGTTTACACGTTGTATAAGGCATCAGTAAGAATTTTACAGGTGATACCAAAGCATTTTATAAAAAGCACCAAACAAGCATTTACAAGTTGTATAAGGCATCAGTAAGAGTTTTATATGTAATACAAAGCACTATATAAAAGACACCAAAAAGCGTTTTAAAAGTTGTATGAGGCATCAGTAAGAGTTTGATAGGTGATGACAAAGCATTTATAAAAGCACACAAAAAGCGTTTTACAAGGTTGAAAAGGCATCAGTAGAATTTTTATAGGGTGCTACCAAAGCATTTATAAAAGCACCAAAGCGTTTACAAGTTGTATAAGGCATCAGTATGTTTTATAGGTTGATAAAAAGCCATTTATAAAGGCCACAAAAAGCGTTTAACAAGTTGTATAAGGCGATCAGTAAGAGTTGTACCAAGTGATACAAAGAACATTTATAAAAAGCACCAAAAGCGTTCTACAAGTTGTATAAGGTTCAATCAGTAAGAGTTTATAGGTAATACAAAAGCAATTTATAAAAAGCAACAAAAAGCGTTAATTAGGTGACGGGTTTTATAGGTGATTAAAAAGAGCATTTATAAAAGCACCCAAACGCGTGTAACTTTGTATTATAAGGCATCAGTAAGAGTTCTTAGAGGTAATACAAAGCATTATCAAAGCACCAAAAGCGTTTAATAGGTAAGAGTTTTATAGGTGATTTAAAAGCATTTATAAAAGCACCAAAAAGCCGTTTTCACAAGTTTGATAAGGCATAAGTAAGAGTTTTTATAGGTGATACAAAGCAGGTATATAAAAGCACCAAAAGCGTTTACAAGTGGTATACCGCATCAGCAAGAGTTTACTTGTGATACCAAAGCATTTATAAAAGCACCAAAAAGTGTTTTTTTCAGGCTGTTATAAGGCATCACTAAGAGTTTTTATAGGTGATAAAAAAGGATATTATAAAAGCCTCCAAAAGTTGTGTATAATTGGCTAACAAAGTGATTAAAAGCCATTTATAAAAGCACAAAAGTGGTCGATACAAAGTGTTTATTAATATATTAAAGCAACCAGTAAGAGTTTTATAGGTGGAGGCAAAGAAAAAAACATTTATAAAAGCCACCAAAAAAAAAAAAAGCGTTGCACGAGTGGTACAAAGAATGATTTAAAAAAGCATTTTATAAAGCACAAAAAGCGTGTAAAAGCGGTATAAAGCATCAGTGAGAGTTCTAATCAGGTGATACAAAGCATTTACAAAAGCCACCAAAAGCGTGTAAAAGTCGGGTACAAAGTGATGGAAAAAAGATTTAATAAAAGCCCCCAAAAAAGCATGTACAAGTGGTAAAAAGCATCAGTAAGAGTTATATAGGGGCATTAAAAAGCATTTATAAAAGCCCCAAAAGCGTTGTAATAGTGGAAAATTAAAGCATCAGTAAGAGTTTCATAGGTGAGTAAAAAAGCATTTATAAAAGCACCAAAAGCGTTTCGCAAAGTTGTATCAAGGCTATCAGTAGTAAGAGTTTTATAGGTGATAAAAAAGCATTTAAAAAAGTAACAAAAAGCGTTTTACAAAGTTGTATAAGGCCATCAGTAAGAGTTTTATAGATGATTAAAAAGCATTTATAAAACGCACCAAAAGCGTTTACAAGTTGTATAAGGCACCAGTAAGAGTTTTACAGGTGATGCACAAAAGCATGATTAAGAGCACCAAAAAGCGTTTTACAAGTGGTATAAAGCATAAGTAAGAGTTTACAGGTGATACAACGCATTTATAAAAAGCAACTAAAGCGTTTATAAGTAGTATAAAGGATCATTAAGAGTTTTATAGCTGATAAAAAGCAGTTATAAAAGCCCCCCAAAAGCGTTTAAAGCGGAATAAAGCATTAGTAAGAGTTTATAGGTGATAAAAACAATTTATAAAAGCACCACAAAGCGTTTAAAAAGTTGTATAAGGCATCAGTAAGAGTTATACAGGTGATACAAATCATTTATAAAAGCACCAAAAGCGTTTACAAGTCGTATAAGAAATCAGTAAGAGTTTTTCTAGTTAATACAAAGCATTTTATAAAAAGCACCAAAAGCGTTACAAGTTGTATAAGGCATCAGTAAGAGTTTTTATAGGTGATACAAAAGCATTTATAAAAGCACCAAAGCGTTTACAAGTTGTCGTAAGGCACAGTAAGAGGTATAAAGGCATACAGCATTATAAAGCACCAAAAGTTTTACAAGTTGTATAAGGCATCAGTTAAGAGTTTTTATATGAATACAAAGCATTTATAAAAGCACCAAAAGTTTTACAAGCTGTATATAAAAGGCATCAGTAAGAGTTTGATAAGTGATACAAAGCATTTATAAAAGCACAAAAAGCGTTTACAAGTTGGTATAAGGGCATCAGTAAGAGTTTTATAGGTGATACAAAAGCATTTATAAAAGCACCAAAAGCGTTTACAAGTTGTATAAGGCATCAGTAAGAGTTTTATAGGTGATACAAGCATTTATAAAAGCACCAACTCGTTTAAAAAGCGTATTGACATAGTGCAAGAGGTTTGATAGGTGATACAAAGCAGTTAAAAGCACCAAAGTTTTAATAGGTGGAAGTTTTATTAGAGTCGTGATTAAAAAGGCATTATAAAAGCACCAAAAGCGTTTTACAAGTTTGATAATGCATCAGTAGAGTTTTATAGGTGATCAAAAGCATATCAAAGTTTAATAGGTAAGCGTTATTAAGGTGATACAAAGCATTTTATAAAAGCACCAAAAGCCAAAAAAATGTTTACAAGTTTGTATTAAGGCATCAGTAAGAGTTTTAAAGGTGATACAAAGCATTATAAAAGCACCAAAAGCATTTACAAGTTGTATAAGGCATCAGTAAGAGTTTTATAAGTAATACAAAGCATTTTACTAAAAGCACCAAAAGCGTTTACAAGTTTGTATAAGGCATCAGTAAGAATTTTAGACAGGTGATACAAAGCATTTATAAAGCACCAAACGCGTTTACAAGTTGTATAAGGATCAGTAGAATTTAAGGCATCATTTAGCCACCAATTTTTTACATAGTTGTATTACAAAGATTTTATATGTAAAAGCATTTACAAAACCCCACTGCGTTTTAAAAGTTGTATTGAGGCACCCCCCCCCCCCCAGTTAAGAGTTTGATAGGTGATACAAAGCATTTATAAAAGCACAAAAAGCGTTTTACAAGTTGAATAAGGCCATCAGTAAGAAGTTTTATAGGTGATACAAAGCATTTAAAAGCACCAAAGCGTTTACAAGTGTATAGGAGTCATCAGTATGTTTTATAGGTGATAAAAAGCATTTATAAAGGCACCAAAAGCTTTACAAGTTTGTATAAGGCATCAGTAAGGAGTTTTTACAAGTGATACAAAGCATTATAAAAGCACCAAAAGCGCTTTACAAGTTGTATAAGGCATCAGTAAGAGTTTTATAGTGTAATACAAAGCATTGTATAAAAGCACAAAAAGCGTTTAATAGGTTGAGGGTTTTATAGGTGATTAAAAGCATATTATAAAAAGCACCAAAGAGTTTACAAGTTGTATAAGGCATCAGTAAGAGTTTTATAGGTGAATACAAAGCATTTATCAAAGCACCAAAAGCGTTTATATAGGTAAGAGTTTTATAGGTGATTAAAAGCATTATAAAAGCACAAAAGCGTTTACAAGTTTGATAGGCATCAGTAAGAGTTTTATAGGTGATCCAAAGCATTTATAAAAGCACCAAAAGCGTTAACAAGTGGTTTATACCGCATAGCAAGAGTTTTACTGGTGATACAAAAGCATTTATATAAAGCACCAAAAGTGTTTTCAGGTTGTATAAGGCATCAATAAGAGTTTTATAGGTGATAAAAAAGCATGATAAAAGCCCCAAAAGGGTGTATAATTGGTTATAAAGTGATTAAATAAGCATTTATAAAAGCACCAAAAGTGTGTACAATTGTTTTTTAAAGCACCCCCCCAGTAAGAGTTTTATAGGTGATGCAAAGCATTTATTAAAAGCACCAAAAGCGTGCACGAGTGGTATAAAGTGATATTAAAAGAATTATAATAAGCACCAAAAGCGTGTACAAGCGGGTATAAAGCATCAGTGAGAGTTTTATAGGTGATACAAAAGCATTTACAAAAGGCACCAAAAGCGTTGTACAAGTGTATAAAGTGATGAAAAAGAATTTATAAAAGCCCCAAAGCATGTACAAGTGGTTAAAAAGCATCAGTACGAGTTAGCATAGTCGATAAAAGCATTTTATAAAAGCCCCAAAAGCGTTTAAAATTGGAATAAAGGGCAATCAGTAAGAGTTTTATAGGTGATAAAAAGGCATTTATAAAAAAAGCCCCAAAAAGCGTTTTCAAGTTGTCATAAGGCATCAGTTAAGAGTTTTATAGGTGATTAAAAAAGCATTTTAAAAAGAAAAATACCAAAGCGTTTACAAGTTGTATAAGGCATCAGTAAGAGTTTTATAGGTGATAAAAAAAAAGCATTTAATAAAAGCACAAAAAGCGTTTACAATGTTGTCTAAGGCATCAGTAAGACTTTTACAGGTGATGGCAAAGCATTTATAAGAGCACCAAAAGCGTTACAAGTGGTATAAAGCATCAGATAACGAGTTTACAGGTGATACAAAGCATTTATAAAAGCAACTAAAAGCGTTTATAAGTAGTATTAAAGGATCATTAAGAGTTTTATAGCTGATTAAAAAGCATTTATAAAAGCCCCAAAAAGCGTTTTAAAAGCGAATATAAACCACTAGTAAGAGTTTATAGGTGATTAAAAAACAATTTATAAAAGCACCAAAAGCGTTTAAAAGTTGTATAAAGGCATCAGGTAAGAGTTATACAGGTGATACAAAGCATTTATAAAAGACACCAAAGCGTTTACAAGTTCGTATAAAGAAAATCCCCCCTCAGTAAGAGGTTTCTAGTTAATACAAAGCCATTTATTAAAAGCACAAAGCGTTTACAAGTTGTATAAGGATCAGTAGAGTTATAGGTGATACAAAGCATTTATAAAAGAACAAAGTGTTTACAAGTTGTATAAGGATCAGTAAGAGTTTGCAGGTGATACAAAGCATGTATAAACGCACCAAGCGTTTACAGTTGTATAAGGCATCAGTAAGAGTTTTATAGTGCTGCGAAGCATTTATAACAAAGCACAAAAAGGGCGTACAGGGTAAAGCATAGTAAGAGTTTTTTAGGTGAATAAAAAGCATCAAAAAAGCACAAAGCGGTTTTACAGTTGTATAAGGCATAAGTAAGAGAGTTTACAGGTGATACAAAGCATTTATAAAAGCACCAAACGCATTTACAAGTTGTATAAGGCATCAGTAAGAGTTTTAAAGGTAATACAAAAGCATTATAAAGCACCAAAAAGTGTTACACTTTATATAAGGCATCAGTAAGAACTTATAAGTGATACAAAGCATTTATATAAAAGCACCAAAAGCGTAAAGTTGTAATAAGGCATCAGTAAGAATTTTACAGTGATACAAAGCGTTTATAAAAAGCACCAAAAGCATTAAAAGTTGTATAAGTGCATCAGTAGAGTTTATAGGTAATTACAAAGCATTTATAAAAGCACCAACAGCGTTTACAAGTTGTATGAGGCATCATAAGAGTTTGATAGGTGATACAAAGCATTTTATAAAAGCACAAGCAAAGCGTTTACAAGTTGAATAAGGCATGAGTAGAATTTTATAGGTGATACAAAGCATTTATAACGCTCCAAAGCGTTACAGTGGTATAAGCATCAGTAAGTTTTATAGTGATAAACAGCATTTTATAAAGGGCACAAAAGCGTTACAAGTTGTATAAGGCATCATAGAGTTTTACAAGTGATACAAAGCATTTATAAAAGCACCAAAAGAGTTTTACAAGTTGCATAAGGCATCAGTAAGAGTTTTATAGTAATAAAAAGCCTTATAAAAGCACCAAAAGTGTGTACAAGTTGTATAAGGATCAGGAAGAGTTTATAGGTAATTACAAAGCATTATAAAAGCAACAAAAGCGTTTAATAGGTGAGGGTTTTATAGGGATTAAAAGCATTTAAAAAAGCACAAAAGCGTTTACAAGTTGTATAAGGACATAGTAAGAGTTTTATATGTGATACAAAGCATTATCAAAGCACCAAAAGCGTTAAGAGGTAAGAGTTTTATAGGTGATTAAAAAGCATTATAAAGCACCAAAGCGTTTACAAGTTTGATAAGGACATCAGTAAGAGTTTTATAGGTGAGACAAAGCATTTATAAAAGCACCAAAAGCGTTTACAAGTGGTATACCGCATCAGCAAGAGTTTACTGGTGATACAAAGCATTTATAAAAGCACCAAAATGTTCAGGTTTTATAAGGCATCATATAAGAGTTTTATAGTGATAAAAAGCATATTATTAAAAGCCCCAAAAGTGTGTATAATTGGATAAAGTGATTAAAAGCATTATAAAAGCACCAAAGTGTGTCAAGTCTTTTAAACACACACAGGAAGAGTTCTATAGGTGACTGCTAAAAGGCATTTATAAAAGCACCAAAGCGTCACGAGTGGTATAAAGTGAATAAAAGCATTATAAAAGGCCCCAAAAGCGGTTTTGTTCTTTATCCGGAGGGTACAAGCGGTATAAGAATCCAGTGAGGAGTTAGAGGTGTACAAAGCATTTATCAAAAGCACCAAAAGCGTTTACAAGTGCTATAAAGTGATGAAAAGAATTTATAAAAGGCCCCAAAGCAGATACAAGTGGTTTAAAAAAGCTCAGTAAGAGTTATATAGTGATTAAAAGCATTTATAAAAGCCCCCAAAAGCGTTTAAAAGTGGAATAAAAGCATCCAGTAAGAGTTTTATAGGTGATTAAAAAGCATTTATTAAAAGCCCAAAACGTTTTTGCAAGTTCGTATAAGGCATCAGCTAAGAGTTTATAGGTGATAAAAGATTAAAAACTTACCAAAAGCGTTTTACAAGTTGTTAAAGGCATCAGTAAGAGTTTATAGGTGATTAAAAGGCCAGTATAAAAGCACCAAAAAGCGTTACAAGGTGGACATAAGGCATCAGTAAGAGTTTTACAGGTGATGCAAAGCATTTATAAGGCACAAAAGCGTTTACAAGTGGTATAAGCATCAGTAAGAGTTTAACAGGTGATTACAACGAAAACATTATCAAAGCAACTAAGCGTTATAAGTAGTATAAAGGATCATTACTAGTTTATAGCTGATAAAAGCATTATAAAAGCCCCAAAAGCGTTTAAAAGCGGAATAAAGCATTAGTAAGAGTTTATAGGTGATAAAAACAATTTATAAAAGCACAAAGCGTTTAAAAGTTGTATAAGGCATCAGTAAGAGTTATACAGGTGATACAAAGCATTTATAAAAGCACAACAGCGTGTTTTACAAGTCGTATAAGAAATCAGTAAGAGTTTTAGTATACAAGCATTTATAAAAGCACCAAAAAAGCGCTGTACAAGTTGTTTTATACGATCAGTAGAGTTTTATAGGTGATACACAGCATTTATAAAAGACCAAAAGTGTTTACAAGTATATAAGGCACAGTAAGAGTTTACAAGTGATAAAAAGCATTTATAAAGCACCAAAAGCGGTTTACAAGTGTATAAGGCATCAGAAAGAGTTTATAGGTAATACAAACCTTTATAAAAGCACCCAAAAGTGTTACAAAGTTGTATAAGGCATCAGTAGAGTTTCATAGGTAATGACAAAGCATATAAAAGCACAAAAGCGTTTATAGGTGAGGGTTTTCATAGGTGATTAAAAAAAGCATTTATAAAAGCACAAAGGCGTTTACAAAGTGGATAAGGAATCAGTAAGAGTTTTATAGGTAATACAAAGCAATTTATCAAAGCACCAAAAGCGTTTAATAGGTAAGAGTTTGATAGGTGATTAAACGCATTTATAAGCACCAAAAGAGTTACAAGTTGATAGGCCTCAGTAGAGTTTATAAGTGATACAAAGCATTTATAAAAGCACAAAAGGTTACAATGGGTATACGCATCAGACAAGAGGTTATGGTGATACAAAGATTTATAAAGCACCAAAGTGTTTCAGGTGTATAAGGCACACTAAGCGTTTTATAGGTGATAAAAAGCATTTATAAAAGCCCAAAGTGTTGTATACTGTATAAAGTGCGAAAAGCATTTATAAAAGCACCAAAAGTGCTGTACCAAGTGTTTTTTTAAGCACAGTAAGAGTTATAGGTGATGCAAAGCATTTATAAAAGCACCAAAAGCGTGCACGAGTGGTATAAAGTGATTAAAGATTTATAAAGCACCAAAAGCGGTACACAAAGCGGTAAAGCATCAGTGAGAGTTTTATAGGTGATACCCCCCCCCAACGCATTTTACAAAGCACCAAAAGCGTTGTACAGTGTTATAAAGTGATGACGAATTATAAAAAGCCCCAAAAGCATGTACAAGTGGTAAAAAGCATCAGTAGAGTTATATAGGTGATTAAGCATTTATAAAAGCCCAAAAGCGTTTTAAAAGTGGATAAAGCATCAGTAAGAGTTTTTTATAGGTGATAAAAAGCTTTATAAAACCACAAACAGCGTGTTACAAGCGTATAAGCATCAGTAAGGTTTTCATAGGTGATGCAAAGCATTATAAGAAGCACCAAAGCGTTGACAAGTGGTATAAAGCATCAGTACGAGTTTACAGGTGATACAAAGCAATTTATAAAAGGCAACCCTAAAGCGGAATAAGTAGTATAAAGGATCATTAAGAGTTTTATAGTATAAAAAAGCATTTATAAAGCCCAAAAGCGTTTAAAAAGCGGAAATAAAAGCATTCTAGTAAGATGTTTACTAGGTGATAAAACACATTTATAAAAACCACCAAAAGCGGTTTAAAAGTTGTTTATAAGGCATCAGTAAGCGTTATACAGGTGATACAAAGCATTTATAAAAAGCACCCAAAAGCGTTCTACAAGGTCGTATAAGGAAAATCAGTAAGAGTTTTCTAGTTAATACAAAAGCATTTATAAAAGCCCAAAAGCGTTTACAAGTTGTATACGGCATCAGTAAGAATTTTACAGGTGATACAAAGCATTTATAAAAGCACCAAAAGCATACAGGTGCTAAGGCATCAGTAGAGGTTTTATATGTAATACAAAGCATTTATAAAAAGCACCAAAGCTTTTAAAGTTGTAGAGGTCAGTAAGAGTTTGATAGGTGATACAAAGCATTTATAAAAGCACAAAAGCGTTTAAATAGTGTAAGATTTTTAAGGTGATTAAAGCATTTATAAAAGCACCAAAATCGTTACAGTTGATAAGGATCAGTAA